>VZRE01009969.1:725-11930 GCA_013396775.1 Cephalopterus ornatus
GGAGACCTGAGAGCCCCTTTCAGTGCCTAAAGGGTCTTCGGGAGAGCTGGAGAGGTACCTGGGACAAGGGATGGAGGGACAGGACAAGGGGGAATGGCTTCCCACTGCCAGAGGGCAGGGTTAGAGGGGATATTGGGAAGAAATTCTTCCCCACGAGTGGGGTGAGGCCCTGGCACAAGTTGCCTGGAGAAGCTGTGGCTGCCCCTGGATCCCTGGAAGTGTCCCAAGGGCAGGTTGGACGAGGTTTGGAGCAACCTGGGATAGTGGAAAGTGTCCCTGCCCGTGGCACATGTTTTGGGGTGAGATGATCTTTAAGGTCCCTTCCAACTCAAACCACTCTGTGATTCTACACATTTGTTAAAATTAAAAAACAAAAAAAAAAAAAGGAAGAAAGAAACCCCATATTTTCAAATGGTTTCATGTTGTTGGTGTCTTTTCTTTCAATAAAATTAATTATAATTTGCTTTGAAGTTTATAATTACAGCACCCTGCTGAGGTCTGAAGAGTTGATAGCCCTGTGGAACCTGGGAGGAGTTGGTGACATTAGTTTGCCTACAGTGCTTGCTATCAGGAAAACAGGGGATTATGTTTGGGGGAGAAGAAAGAAATATTTGGCAGAGAACTGAAATTATATGCTGAACAGCAACATAGATGCAAATCAAAGCGTGATGATGGAGAAATACCCAAGGATTTAGCAATTCTGGATTAGAAAGAGGATTTCAGCCATGTATTTCAAATCTCTAATCTCGAGTGAGCAAGTAATCTAAATCCACCTAATAACAGTGAATGAAATTATAGCTTAGCTAAGTAATTACGCCCTTTTTTTTCCTTCCTATCATTCAGAATAAGTATCTTTCATGAGCTTTCATTGAATCATTAATTTGCATTGCAATGATTTTAACTATTGAGTTTTAAATATCTGTTTTGTTGGCTGATCAAAACCAAACTTGGTCTCTATTTTTAGTTTTCAGTGTTGAAAGAAAACCCCACTGTACACAGTGTTGCTGATGTAACCTGAACTGCTTCCTTGCTAGACCTCTGTCTGTGAGTTTACCCCCTTGGCTGCTTCAGGGAATTACAGGTGGGCACTAAGTGATGAAGCAGACGGACACGGATGGGTCGTGGTAGAGGGTACATCCAGCCGCCTTTCTAGTGGGCACCCTGAAGTCTGATCTAACACAGTTCAGAGATGCCGTTAAAGCAGTTCCAGTGGGGCAGCACGTGGGAATGCCAGCTGAGGACCACAGTGAAACACAGTAAAATACAGTAAGAGCTGGGAGATGCTATGCTAGCAGCTGTGCCCGGGTTTTGCCCGGGCACAAACTTAGAATGAGTTCTGGAGGAGGGGAATCAAGGCATATCTTAAGATGCCCCATCCTTGGCAGTGTCCAAGGCCAGGTTGAACGGGGCTTGGAGCACCCTGGTCTAGTGGAGGTGTCCCTGATCGTGGCAGAGGGTTTGGAACAAGATAATCTCTAAGATCACTTCCAACCCAAACTATTCTGTGATTCCTAGAAGAGACACCCAAACAAAACAGAAACATTTGTGGGCCTAATCTATTGCTGAGTGCTCAGAGAGAGGCAGTGACCAGAGAGACCCAGGTCTGAGGTTTGCTAAGGAGTGCACACTTAATCCATTCTGCTGTACGCTATGATTTGCGTCATAAGTGATTTCAGTCTTAAGGAAGAAAAAATAAACTGTAACCCCAAGGAGTGGTGGCTCCAGGAGTATGGTGGTGGTCTGATGCTTCCTGTGGCCAGTGCCTGCTGGGGAATCATTGGGTGGTTTGGGTTGGAAGGGACTTCAAAGATCATTTACTTCCAACCTCCCTGCCATGGGCAGGGACACCTTCCACTAGACCAGGTTGCTCCAAGCCTTGTCCAACCTGGCCAACACTTCCAGGGATCCATGGTCAGCCACAGCTTCTCTGGGCAACTTGTGCCAGGGCCTCACCTCTGCCACAGCCAACAATTTTTTCTTAATATCCAATCTAACATTGCCCTCTGTTAGTTTGCAACCATTCCCGGTTGTCCTGTCACTACATGCTCTTGTGAAATGTCCCCCCACATCAAAATCTAACCCTGCAGTAAGCTAGCACAGCCATCCTCCTGTGAGCCTGAAACCTCTGGGTAAACCACAGCCTGCTGAGACAAAGAGAGGTGTTCACCCTTTCACCTGTGATCATCCATTCCTCCCCGTGCCCTCCAACCTGATCCCTCTCCAGCTGCAGGCAGGGTGCAGAGCTTGCCTGGAACCCATGGGGGCACAGTTATGTCAAGCACTACCCGGATCTTCCTGCAGCTTCCACATCTCCCAGCTGGCTCAAAAGGTTGTGGCCTATGATTTTCTAACCAACATAATACAGTCTTGGCTGTTCTTGTAGCCAAGGAGGGGTAGTTTTTGAAGACAGGAGTAAGTGGAAGTTAAAAATACTGAAGGAAAAACATAGGCAAACAGCATGGATGAGATTAGCAGATCTGGGAGATAACACAATTAAAAGTTTGGTGATCAGGCCCTGACTGATCAAGCCAAACTTTTTGCCTCAAAATCTGCTTCACCGGGACAGCAGCATATCCTCCTGGAGAAGGCAGAGCCTGGGTGTTTCAATCTCTCCACACAGAAAATAGCTTTTAAGGCCATGTCCAGGAAGGCAGCAGAAGCTTGGGGCTAACACACTTCAGCAGCTGCTGCATTCTCTCCTGTCACAGAAGTTTCCAGCATAGAGACCATCTCACCAGCTGCCTGACAAGTCTCAACAACAAGCAGGGGAAAATGCTGCCTATTTTTTCCTCTCTCCCAGTGAAAATTACTTCCCCATCAGCCTCCAGCTCAGTCCTCTGCTTCTGATTGATCCACAGGTGGCTTATTTTTTTAGCTATCAGACTTTTTTCCTCCTCTCTGCTTTTGCAGGAGATGAAAATTCAGCTGCTGGCTGAGTCCTGACCTGCAGATTGGAGAAAGTGCATGGCAAAAGAAGGGGGAACATGCTTGTGCTGTCCTTGTTCTTGCAAGGAAAGAAAGCAAGACAAGCAAACTTGTACTTCAAAAAGAAAAATTAGATAACAGAAAAATTCTTTTTCCCCACCATGATTTGCATTTTGCCTCACCTGTATCTTGCATGTGAAGATGAGTATTAGAAGCAGGGACCTTTGAGGGCTTCAGGACACAGCTCAGGCTTGACCAGAGCACAAGCAACACACAGCAACAGACTCAGGGGCCACTCTCAGGGCAACCAGAGCGCTGCCAAATCAGACAGCTGTATCCCTTTTTAGGTGTCGACATCCAAAATCCAAGCCCTGAATATTCATTTTCAGCCACTGCTGGTGCTTGTCGTCGTCTGTCAGTCCCTGACCAAACCAGCCAAGTCACTGCAGTGGCACCGCTCCCCACCATGCCCTCCACGCTCAGCACTCGTGGTTTGTCAAGCCTGGGTTTCCTCTGCCATCCTGCAGCCTCCTCACTCTACACCATGAGCCTGCTGCTGCTTTTTGCATTTAGTGACTCTGAAAAATACATGTTTTGCCTAAAATTGACCATCCACCAATTTTCTATGCTCTGAAAGGACTTCTGTCTATGTAGGATGGCGCAGTGAACACTCAGTCACAGCTGAGATATGCTGGTGACTTCCAGCCTGTAAGATCTGGACGAGCAGCCTTCAACCCAGATTTTTTTAGAGCAACAATATCTTCTGCAGAGGCAGACTAGGCCACAAAGCTGTCCTTGTCTTCTCACCACCAGTCCCCTCTTTTGTCCTTGGTTTGATACCAGAGTCGTCTCCTTCGCAGAAGTGGCCACGCTGCTGTCACACAAAGGGTTCGCTCTATCAGGGCCTCTCCAAGGCTGGAGAATTCATAGGCCTGTTTCTGAGTCGATTAAAATAAATAGATTTTTCTCCCAAGACATAATAGTCTCCACTGAGAATGCTAGTGTCCCCCACAACTGTCCTGCCTTGGATTATAAGAGAACTATGCGAGGACTTTGCTATTCATCTAACCATGTGTTTTACCTAATCAAAACCATCCCTGTTTTTCCTCTCAGAAGCTGACACAGGCTCCCATCTCAGCTTGTCTTTGAAGTTACAGATTCTGACTTTCACTGTCTTTTCCCTCCCAGCCCCTCATTTTGAAGCAAGGGATCATCCAAGGGACACCAATGTGTCTCGAGCGAACGCTCGAGAGCCCTCCAGCTCTGCTCCAGAGCACGAGCAGTCAAGACTGATGAACCAACATTTCACCCTTACTCTGCAAGGCAAAGGCTTGCAAACCCATCCCATTCCAGCCTGGGAAGCTGGGCACATGCCATCAGCTCTCAGGGAGACAGGCCAGCAGTGGTGCCCACCCCAGGGGCAGAATAAATCCCAGCAATAGATCTGTCCTCTTCAGAAAAATAGATATGCAGGGATTTCCTGGGACAAAAATACTAATATTCCAGGAGTTCAACTAGATGATACTTGTGGGTCTCTTCCATCTCAGGGTATTCTATGATTCCAATGCTCATTAGGAGCCTGGAGGAAAGTCACTTTGCGAAAGAAACTGCAGCTTTCTGGTGCTCAGGGTGTCTTTCTAAAAGCTTCTCCTCCAGCTCAGCTAGAAGTTATGGGTTTGACACAGAACCTCTGTCTTGGCAGATGATGTGATGAGCCATCAAAGCTGTCAAAACTCCCTCTGTAGTCAATTGTGTGTTTTATTCTGCCTTAGGTATTTGTCATAGGACAGGATGGGTTATTCCTTGGGCAAACCTCTCGTTACCACACACAGAAGCAACCTGGCTGCCAACCCTAAAGGTAGTCAAGGCACCCTACACAGAGAAATTCTACGTTTTTGTGTTACAGAAGGTTGAACAGATGATCACAATGATAGGAAAATCATAAAACATCAGTCACACACAAGGGTTATGACTCAGTCTTGCTCCCTGGACATGGAAGGAAGCAAACCCAGTCCTTCAAATTTCAAAGTTCTGGTGAATTTACGACATAAATTATTCATTGCCCTAAACAAAGACATTCTCTTATCTACCTCATCTCTACTTGCTGGAACAATAAATATGGCTGCAATTAATTCTGGTGCAGAAGAGCCAATAAAATGAATTCTCTCTCATAAACCTTTCCTCCTGCATGCTATTCTAAGGGCACTAATGAAAACACATTGCCAGAAGCTTTTTTCATCATGAATTATGAAGGCACTGGAGAACATGCAGATGCAGATCATTCTCAGGCTTTGGTACTGCAACAGCAGAGACAATAGCAGCTCTGTCCTCTTGCCTTGACTGAGCTCAAGGCTTGCAGGGGCAGAGAGGGACACCTTCTACTATCGCAGGTTGCTCCAAGCCCCATCTGACCTGGTCTTGGACAATTCCAGGGGTCCAGGGACAACCACAGCTTCTCTGGGCAATCTGGGCCAGGGCCTCACCACCCTCACAGCCAGGAATTCCTTCCCAATATCCCATCTAACCCTGCCCTCTGGTGGTGGGAAGCCATTCCTCTTGTGCTGTCACTCCATCCCTAGTCCCAAGTCCCTCTCCAGCTCTCCTGGAGCCCCTTTAGGCATGGGAGAGGACTCTCTGGAGCCTTTTCTTCTCCAGGCTGAACACTCCCATCTCTCCCAGGCTGTTTCCAGGGCAAAGAGGCTCCAGACCTCGGACCATCTTCAAGGCCTCCTCTGGACTTGCTCCAACAGACTAAGGCCCCAGCAAGACACATCTCTCCTTACAGTCAAAATTCCCCATTTCTGCCTGAGCAAGCAGCTCCTTGGGTGCCAACAGGGATGAGCACGTACCTGCTTTCCCAGCACTGAACTGAGCTCCCCAATCCCTCCCTCCCCTTCTCCATTCACAAATCCCTCCACATCCTCGGAGCAGTTGCAGCCATAGCTGGGAAGCAGCATCCCAAACAATACAGCTAATACGTGTTCTCACACCAGGCTGCCTCATCAGGGCCCAGCAGAGTCCCGGATTAAGCAATAATCCTCACCACAGCCCGCGAGGGTGGATAAAGTCACCATTTCCATTTTACAAACAGAGGAGTGGAGGCAGAAAGATTAGCTGCCTTCCCTCAAGGAGCCCAGACCTTAGTCCTGGACTCAAATGAAACTAGTTTCTGTCTAACAAGGGAGATGCATCTGGTTGCAGCCATGAACTGGAAATCACGGAGTGCCTGCTGTAGGCTGGAGGGAGAGAATACATGGTAGTTTACTAAATGTAAGGAGGCTTAGGTCCCCAGCTTTGTTTGAGGCAAATACTCTAGTTTTTCTGGATAAATTGATTTTTCAAGCCAAAAAGTAGCCTTTCAAGCATTTCCACTAACCCTTTGCAGTATGCTGGTATCCTCTCTCTCTCTCATCTGGGCTGGAAGAACACAGGGAAAACCACATTCAGCTCACAGCATGGCATGAAGATGGTACAGATCCCACCCTCCTCTCCCCAGGAATGTAGGATTAACTGAGCACAGCCCGACACCCCTTTTGAATGATTTGGGCTGAACCTGTGGAGCTCCAGCTGGTGGTGTCCCTTGTTAGCCCTTCATTCAGCATATCCAGCACACCCATGGCTGTGGGTGCTCTGCTCATCCATACTGGGAATTTGTCATTTAGTACCGTGCTGTATCCCATCCTGGGTGTTTAAATGTGTTGGGATCTTCAGTGGCGATTAGTGAAAGCTTTGGATGCTGGATGCAAAGGACCAGGAGGCTGAGAACCAAAGGGACAGGGCATGAAAAGGGCACGCAGGACGTACATCCTCCATTACCTGCCACTGCAGAGCAACCAGCACCCCAAAAGTGTAGTTATTTCACTCATTCTAGATGTTTACCTGGAGAGAGATTGCTCTCCCCTTGACAACAGGAGAAGCCTAGCCACGAAGCAGGGACAACAATGGGTGTCTGACCTAGATGAGCTGAACCCCTTTCCTCCATCCACTCTGTTGCTGCCACCTAGGCAGGATTTGCTCCCACTTCTGGGTGCAGAAACACCCAGCACCTTCTGGTTTCCAGTGTGATATTTTTCTAAGCCTGCTGGTGTCTTGAAAATCCATTTCATAGTAAGTTTTGCAACCTCCTGCCTAATTGATTTAGAGAAAACAAAGGGTCGGTGGTGCCCTCCAACACCCTGTCAGCATCCTCCTGCTCAAATTTTAGCTGCTCCATATCAGGAGCCCATTTTAAAGGATCTGTGGTGCTCTCCAACATCCCCCTAACATCCTCTGGTCCCATTTTGCTGCTACTGGGAACAGAGACACTCACCCCATGCCTTCCCGTGCGTGCTCTCACATCCGAGCATCCGTCCCACATCTCTGGTCCTCAAGGCCTCTCTAAGCCCTACCTACATGCTCAGATGACCATTCTCCTCCCCTGAAGGCCCATTGAGCATCCCCCCAGTGTGGAAGGAGCATATGGCTAGGCAGATGGGGTGTTAATGCAGCAGCTGCTGCAGGGTGGCACGGAATTCGGCATGGTGGGCGCGCGCTGGCTGCAAACAAGGATCCCACGTGTGTGATGTGGACATATCCCACGCTTTGGACATCCCTGCCTGATTTGGGGGGTTGGTGGCAGTGACTACGACCCCTCCCTGCTGCTGGGATTTACTCTGATGCTGCTTGTAGGGGCACCAGGGAGGGAGTTTCCTGCCTTGTTGGCATTTGGAGTCATCTTCGTGTTTCATTCTTGCATGTTTGCTTCAGAGCATCCCCGGGTGGGACATGGGCATTTATCTCTGGTGGGTTTTTGGTTTTTGTTTTGTTTTGTTTTGTTTTAGGTGGGAGGGGAGTTGTTGGCAGCCTTCTGCCCTCAGAGACAAACCCTCACCACAGACATCTCCTAACGCAGAGCACGGTCCCGTGAACCAGCCACAGCCACACGTGTCCCTGATGTGGCTCCTGCTGTTCTCACCGGTTCATCACATCTCAGCATGGTCTCCTCCAAAAAGAGTCCTCTCTTGGTTATTTTCTTTTTCCACCTTGCTCCAAATTTCTTCCCCAGCAGCTGGATGGTAATCTGCACAGCAGCCAGCTGAATCAGACAGGGATGCTGGAGACAGGGAGATGGGGTTTCCGTTAAATTAAATGTTAGGAGGGAGCATCCCCAGGAAACCCCATCTCCCTGTCTCCAGCATCCCTGTCTGATTCAGCTGGCTGTAAGGGGTAGGCTGTGCTGTAAGGGCATCATCAATAAATCTCTGGCCCTCCCTGTGCCTCAGTTTCCCCCCAGAAAGAGAAATAAAATTATCTTCATTGTAAAATTTGGTGAGGATAACAGCTAAATGCATATTAGATGTGTGTAGGTCTGTGTTTGCATTTACACATACATCAGAGTTGTTCAATCTATTTGAAAGTAGATACATATATTATCCAGCTTGGCTGTTTCTGCTCCAGGGAAAAAGGATCCCAACTGCTTGGAGCCGCAGTAACCTCTCTCCCGGGCTAATCTGATTGAACACAACAAGCAGGACGCTGGGCAGCTGTATGAGCAGCACATCTGCACGAGGTAACTGTCCGCAGCTCTCAGAACCACAGAATCATTTAGGTGGGAAATGCCCTCCAATATCACCGAGTCCCACATTCCCCCAGCACTGCCAAGGCCACCACTAACCCACGTCCCCAGCTACCACACCCACATGGCTTTAAGTCCCTCCAGGGATGGAGACTCCAACACTGCCCTGGGCAGCCTCTGCCAGGGCTAGACAAGCCTTTCCATTGAGTTTTTCCCTCATATCCAACTTAAACTTGCCCTGGCACAACTTGGGACCATTTTCTTTTGTCATGTGGGAGCAGAGCCTGCCCCCCCCCACCCAGCTCCCCCCTCCTGTCAGGGAGTTGCAGAGCCAGAAGGTCCCCCCTGAGCCTCNCGTTCCCTTCCCTGCACAAGCTCCAGCCCCTCAGGGTGTCTCTTGTCTGAGGGGCCCAGAACTCGACACAGCACTGGAGGTGCAACCTCTCTATCTCCTCACGGGAGATTTTCTTCCACCTCCCACAGAGCTTCCACTCTCTCTTCACTCTACTTATCCAGCTCCTGTCTTTAAATCTTGATGTGCTACAGCCTGGCTCTTTCAGCCCTGTAGCAAGACTCAGAGCAAATTGCTGCTCACCTTCACTTCTTATCCAAGGACCATGTCTTAAAAAAGTTAGTGAGAACTTCATATTTCCAACTGATTTTTCAATGAATATATCATCCAAAAACCTCCAAAAACATCCCATAAAAGCAGCTTAAATGAGAACCCCGTTTCTGAGAGCTCAGGGGTGAAGCCTTAAATATTTCCCAAGCAACGCAAAATTCCAGATAATGTTGCAGAAGTTGGTCCCACTGAGACGACTCTGTCCTGTTTGCTATGGAAACTCAGTTAACAGCTACACCTTAAAGACAGGCAGGTTCCCTTCGAGGATTTGCCCGAGGTTACCCAAGAGCAGAGGAGGGTTTTAGCTGACAGACAGGGTCTGTCCTTAAAATATCAGCCCCTGCCTGGTTTGGCTTTGCAACTCCTGCCTGCAAATTGGCTGCCTGAATTTCAGATGACCCCTGAGGCTCAAGGCACTGCATGAACTATTAGAAAGCCTGATCAGATTTGTGACATCTCAGTCAGTGTCATCTCTGCAGAAAGAAAGAAATAAAATAAAATTTGGTGGGGGGGTTGCAGCTCGGCACTGCTGTTTGGCTTCTTCTTTGATTATTTGCATTTACGGTTTCCAGCCTCAATTCCTAAGGAAATGAGCTTTATATAATTGCATAAGATTTATATTTGTCATCCCTACTTGACTGAACTGGGCAAAATTATTAGTGCTACCATGAGGTGAAGCAGGAAATACCAGCTGAGGCCACACTGGGCACCAGAGGGCCCAGTCCTGGCTTACCCTCTCAGGAATAATCTCCCAAAAATCAAGGTTCCCATGAGGCCACTGACAGTTGTGGCAGGTTCCCAGCCTCACTGGCCTAATTATTTGGTTGTGGTTAACTGAGGTGTAAAAAATTCTTAGAATCACAGAAACATTCCGGTTGGAAAAGACCCTTAAGGTCATCGAGTCCATCCGCTAAACTCCCCCTGGGTGTGGCTGAGGTTTGTATTTCCTCTGCCTGGCAGGTAGATGTGGCTAGGGGTGATGGGGGGTGGTGGTGGGATCGTGCATGCCCTCGTCCGACTGAGACCCCAAAACAGCTCCAGGTGTGAGTACCAGCCCTCTAATGTCATGGTGTTGATGCTGTGGGCTCGATCCCTTTGGGCCATTCACGTAAGACTTAGACTCGACGATCCTTGTGGGTCCTTTCCAGCTCAAGTGTGTGTTCTGTGGAATTTTTAAGTCCCCAGCATCGCTTCAGTGGCAGAGCTGCCACCAGACCACCACACGAGGGCAGTCCAGGTTTGAGTGTGCCGGGAGCTGCACAAAGCAGATGCACAGACATCAGGGGAAAAAAAAAAAAAAAACAACAATTGTACCTAAATATATTTTTTTTCCCCGCACAATATTTCATGCTGGGGTTGGGGGCATCACCAGGGGCTGCTCCTCAGCCCATGCACCCCTGTGGTGACAGCCCAGATGCCACGTGAAGGGTCAACACAAGGGGCCCACCACAAAACCGTCTCACCACCATTCGATCACAGAATCATTCAGGTTGGAAAAGACCCGCAGATCACCAAGTCCAAACATGAACCTGGTGCTGTAACTTCTGCAGCCCCACAGCAGCATTAAGGACACATGAGCCACTCAGTGCTTCAGGTAACAGTTTATTTTCTCCAGAGTGTAAGATGTGCAGCAGGTACACGTACAGGACCGCTGTTTTCTTAGCCAAGAGGAGTCGCAACCAAACAAGAGACTAAAACAAAGAAACCTAACAGTATCCTGCCCTACAGCAAATAGTGCAAGTCATGTAAAACACCAGTTCAACACATGAAAACAAGGGAAAAAAAAATAGGTATTTCCAAGCCACAGGTATTTTCTCTCCTTCTGGAGGAGATCCCAAAGGTGGGGCTGGGAGGTGGGAAGGGGCTCAGTTCAATTGGGGTCTGACTATGTGGGGTGAGTGGGTGTATATTCTAAAAAGGGGTTTTTCACTCTTTTCTTCCCTTTTTGTTTTTGGCTAGGAAAGAAACTCAGGCGCAGACCAAGGAGGTGCACACTGTCAGAGGCACCAAGAGGCAGTGGCAGAGCCCAAAACCCAGCTGTGGGTGACCTGCTGCCAAACACAACATTTTCTTAAAACGAGATGGTCTGGGGGTCTTGCTTCAT
>VZRE01009969.1:17850-33599 GCA_013396775.1 Cephalopterus ornatus
GCGCCGGGGCCGCGAGATCCGGCAGCTCTGCCGCTTGATGTGGCGGTGCAGGTGGTCGGAGCGGGTGAAGCTCTTGTAGCAGAACTCGCACTGGTAGGGCCGGATGCCCGTGTGGATGCGCATGTGGTTCTTCAGGTCGTAGTTGTGCACGAACTTGGCGTTGCAGTGGATGCACAGGTACGGCCGCTCCCCCGTGTGCTTCCGCATGTGGATCTTGAGCTTGTCCTGCCTGCGAGGGAAAAAGGCACTTGGTCAGGGCAGTGTGGGCTTGAAGAGGTGGGGTTGGGATTGCTCTTTGGGTCAGGAGAGGAAAGGTGGGGAGCTTGTCGTGGGGCTTCCCCCAGTGTGTGTGGATGCTCTTGCAAATCTCCCTTTGCATTTGCCTTCTCTTTCCTGGGCACCTAAACATCACACGCACACACATCAGGAGTTTGCAGCCCATCCCAAAGAGAACAAAACCAGCTTAAATTGGAGGAAAAAACCCCTCTGGAATAAACTCCAAAACCACGGAATCATAGAACCATTAAGGTTGGAGAAGACCCCTAAGATCACCAAGTCCAATTGTTCCCCCAACACTGCCAAAACCACCACTAACCCATGTCCCCAGGTGCCACATCCACAGAGCTTTTAAATTCCTCCAGGGATGGGGACTCCACCACTGCCCTGGGAAGCCTGTGACAGGAATGGACAACCCTTTCAGTGAAGAAATTTTCCCTAATATCCAATCTAAAGCTCCCCTGGTGCAATCTGAGGCCGTTTCCCCTTTTCCTATCCCTTGTTCCCTGGGAGCAGAGCCTGACCCCCACCTGGCTCCACCCTCCTGTCAGGGAATTACAGAGAGCAAGTATCTAAACATGGGAATAAATCTATCTATATATACCTAATTATGGGAAAAGCTAATTTAGTACAGCTCTACTCCTTCTTTCAAGTAAAGAAATTGGTTCGGATTCAAGAGCCTGGCACTGTGGGCTGAAAATACTGCTTTATTTAAGTCCCTCCTGGATTTTCCTTTCATTTATCCTTGCACTGACCACACGGTGTCTCAGGAGGCTTTCATTTGGAGCAGGAGCATCACAGAGGGTGGTGCTGGCAGAGGTGCTAAGAGGCACTCTATCCTTCGCTGCCATGGTCTCCAAGGCCAGCACACATCCAGCCTCACTGACAGTATGGAGAAGGTTTTTAAATTCAGCCATGGAACAGCATAATATCCATCCCAACGGCACTTTTTTACATACGTATATATATATATAATATATATATTTAAGGCAAATATCTAGAAGTAAGAATATTTTCCCATGCTGGCAGTCCAATCATAATTTCCTCCCCGCCCCGTAAATATTTCCTTCTGCAGTCAAAAAAAAAAAATCACACCTAAAGTTTATGATTATAAAAGGTAAAGCTGAACTGAGCTGTGCACTGCTCAGCTAGGTTGCACCAGTGGAGTTCAAGCAAAGAGCAAAGTGTGAAAATTCATATTGTTTTCCAAAATGCTTTTTGGTGTGAACCCTGCAAAGTGTAATACTGGGGCTATATGTAGAAATACATGGAGTCATGTCATTATTACATATGAACCTATATATTATAGATATCTCATGTAAAGCTGTATTATATATTTTAGATAAATATTAAACAGTATATAATACTATTTATTATTATTAAAATATATTTACATTATAAATTATATAATACATAAGTACATGTTATGATATTTTTATTTATGTACTATAAAAACCACCCCCCTCCCCCCCAAAAAAAGAAATCTATTTATTCTGGCAGGTCAAACCCTCAGAATTTGCAAGGTGCTACCTTTGCACTAATTTTTGCCACCCTGCCTGCGTGAATACTGAAATAGTTTTTGGTGACATGCCTGGCAGCACACGCTGGTGTCACACAGTCCATGCGGAGTGCAGCCCTGATCTGTGCACCCCTGTACACCAATCCCTCAGGATCAAGGATGCAGAGAAGTATCCCTAGCAGGAGAGTCACTTCTTCACCAGATGATGCTTTATTGCCTTTGGGAAACTAGTTCCTGTGCCTACAGATTTTTCAGGACACAATGAAAAAAAGTGTCTCCCGGTTCCTGCACCAAGCTCAGGGCCAGATCCCAACTTCCCACTCTGACATTTTTAAAGCTGCTGTTTTCCCCAGATTTTTCACGAGGGTGCCTTTCCCCCGAAAGGGCTGGAAGGGGTGCTCAGCAGAAGACAAAGCAGCAGGGAAAATTTCACCCCGAATGGACAAAACGTGGCGAAATCACACACACGGATGAACGCAGGGGGCTCGTACTGCGAGGTGGTGGGAAATGTTAATAAAAAGCAGAGGCACCAGCCCCACCTATAATTTAATTTAAACCTCTATATGTAACGTTTAACCTAGAGGGATTGCTTTTCCTAATAAACACGCCGCGTGCCAGGACTGCATAATGTAAACACAGGCAAAGCTCTTCTCAGGTTGTTACCCATCTCCGGCAGCAGACAGGGAGAAACTCAATCCCCCCCGCCCCAGGGGGATGGAAGAGAAGGTTTATGGCTCTACCTGGAGCGGCTCAGAGGCTAGGGGCAGGGTGGGATGCTCCGGCTGTGGTGGAGCACCCCAGGGAGGATGTGGCATGGGGGACACAGGCTTTCTGAGCTGGGAGCTGGGCTCACAGACTCTCCAACGGAGATCCACGCTCCGTGTGTGTGAATAACCTTAATGCAATTGCATTAGGAGAGCGATTAGGGCTCTGCGAGCTGTCACAACACAAATAATAGGAACAAATAATGTTAACCTTTCCGGCTGGAACAGTTTCTCCTTGAGCACTCTGGGGCTGTCTTGGTGGAAAAGCTGAAATATTTGCAGTTTTCTCCAGCGTTCTAGCAGGGTGAAACAGCAGACTAGAGGCTGAGCAGCCTTTGTTTAAGGAAAAAAATTAATGAGCTATTAAATGAAGTCCTGCTTCCTGCGATCAGATGTCCCTGGGCGGCGGCAGTGGCAGATCCAGGTGCATGGGGGGTCCTTACATCCTACTGATGTGAGGGGAAGGGACCTGATGGGGAGGTTGGGGGACTCCCCACCCAGGAAAATGTATTTTCCTTAATTTCCCCAGTAGATTTGCTCCTACACAATTCCTTACAGGCAGAAATAACACAAAGGACTGATACATTCTGAAATCCCATTTGGGAACCTCTGCTTCCCTGCACCTCATTCCCAGGGGACCCCAAAAGGGACCATCTGGGCTTGCATCTCCCCAGTGAAGGCACTGTGGGGCACAAGTCTGATGCTTTCAGGAAGCACGAGATTCCCTCCCAAGAGCAAAACTCTAATGTAAGTGGCAGCATTGAGGAAATCCCGACAGAAATCTCTTCCTACATCTCAATCACTCCACTTCGCTTAAAAATACGCTTTTTCCTAAAGGAGAGTTCTCACATCAGAGCAATGCTGAAAATGGCCAAAAAAACCCACCTCAAACAAAACCAAATAGCTGTTTACTATTCAAAATCCTTCCAAATGCATTTAAAAACAAGCTAATGTTTTAAGATTTCCACTTTGCTCAGGGTGTTAGAGAAGGAAAAAACCCTCCTGCACCCCGCTCAGCGCCTGTGACCCACACAAACGACTTCGTTTTCATCAGTGATGATGGGAGACTGCACCACTGGGTCAGTCCCAATTTTGTCATTTTTTCCTTGGGTTAAAGTCCCACTACCCCTGTGCTCTGTACTTAGAAGATGCTGAGCATATGGGGGATGTCAAAGCTGTTGGGTTTCACCCTGTGTTAGCAATGGGCCATGCTAGACCAGCTCTGCATGGAGCTTTTAACCTCCACGATGCTGATTTAAGCTGCCTGGATTAGGGGACAGGACGCCTGAATTCTCACTTGAACCCTCCTTCTAACCTTCAAAGTGAGCCAGTACCAGCATTTCTCTGTGCCTCGGTTTCCCCAAACTAAGCCCAACGATGCTGCCCTTGCATGTGAAGGACTTTGGCAGCCCTCTGGGAGGGCTTGGCCCTATTAGTCCCATTACAGGGAAGGTGTCAGTGACAGGTCAAGCCAAGCTATTTCCTCATCAGCAATCAGCACCACATGCAGGAGGGTAACAGGGACCACAGGATGGGGCTGGCCAGGTGGTCCCTCCAGCCTGGGACGCCACCACAACCACCGGGGTGAGCCACCCGTCTGGAAGCAACAACGCAGTGCTAACCTGGGGATGCAGCACCAGCAGGAGCCGGATCCAAATTCCTGCAGGCAGGAATTATCACCGTGCAGTGGCCCTTCCCCTGCAAATAGCAGGGTGAGCCAGGCTCACGTCGCATGTGCCCGCCCGAGGCATGATGCTCCCCGCATTATAATGCAGTGTCTGCTGCGTTAATGGAGGGGAGCATGGAAATTTATTTTCAGGTCAAATCCTCATCATCTGCATATCTTCCATTCGAATATTATCATAGGACAGGAGAAGAAAAGGCAGGCTGAATGCAGGAGCACCCCAGGTGTCTGGCCATTGTCAGGAGCTCGCCTCTTGCCTACTGTGCAGATTATTTTCCTCTGGTTTTCCCGCCCCAGCTTAATAGGGCTCTCTGTCTCACACACAGCCAGGAGCTGAAATACCATGCTCTTGTCAGAAAGCTTTATTATTATGGTAAAGATTGTCCTCATTAGATATTAATTATACTCAGCAAGAGCAGGTCCAGGAATCTATTTGTCTCTGCTCGCCGATTAAATTTGCCCAGCTTTGCAGGCAAGGGTTTCAAGCTGGAGCATTACATCTGCATAGCCTGCTCCAGTTGCTGCCCAGAGAAGTTATGGCTGCCCCATCCCTGGACGTGTTGAAGGCCAGGTTGGATGGGACTCTGAGAAACCTGGTCTAGTGGAAGGTGTGCCTGCCCATGGCAGGGGGGTTGGAAGAAGAAGGCCTTTAAGGTGCCTTCCAACCCAAACCATTCTGAGATTCTATGAGTCCAACTGTTCCCCCAGCACTACCAAGTCCACCAAACCATGTGCCCAGGTGCCACAACGACACATTTTTTTATACCCCCCAGGGATGGATATGGGTAGGACGCCCTACGGATATGAGTATGGATGCCCTGGGCAGCCTGTGCCAGTGCTTGACAACCCCTTCTATGATGAAATTCTTCCCAATATCCAATTTAAACCTCTCCTGGTGCAACCTGAGGCTGTTTCCCCTTGTGCTGTTGCCTGTTCTTCTGGAGAAGAGACTGACCTCCACTGCACTATAACATATAATAATTAGGACTGCTCCAGCCTCAGAAAACCCAGATACTGTCATGTTCAAACATGTGCAACTTGGTTGTGGTCTACACTGGTGCCAAAATGTGCAAACCCAAACTAATTACATCCTGTGGCTAAATGGCCCTCCCAACTCAATGCATCTCCCGGCACACGAGGGATAAAGCCTAGTAGGCTGCTTGACCATCTGTTTTCCAGCTCACTCTGGTCCCACTGTGGTGAACTATTGTGGCGTTGAAAATATCCTGTTACTTATTTAAGCTTTTGTCCAGTGAGGGGATGGATCCAGTGAGTTGTGGATGTCATCCACAAGCCACAAAAATCAGTAGGTTCATTTTCTTCCTCCACCCTCCTCCCTTACTCCTCTTTTTCTTCTCTTCTTTTTCATTTTTGTTTGTTTGTTTGTTTGTTTGTTTGTTTGTTTGTTTGTTTTTCCTGAAGGGATAGAGATCATGCCCTGCTTTCTTTCATACTTTTTTATGGGGGGTGAAAGAATAAAAGTGTATCTCAGGAATAAGCCATGGGTCATGACATGTCCCCTCCAACCACCACCCCCCACCCCCCACACATGGCAGAGGTACCCAAAGCTCACCTGGTAAAGCGAACTTCACAGATATTGCACATATAGGGCTTCTCCCCTGTGTGGGTTCTCATGTGCCTGGGCAGCTTGCCGGCTCCCATGATGACTTTGTTGCAGATGGGACATTGCTGGGACGCCTTGGGCTTTATTTTCCTCTCTTCCTCCAGAGGCCATGGAGGAAAAACTCCTCCGAACTGGGTAGCGCTTAAGAAATTCAGATAAGCGCTATAGTCAGTCTCTGCCTTAATATGCCCTAAGGGAGCTGCTGCGGTGTTGGCAAACATGTCCTTGAAGAAGTCATTAGGGAAAGGAGGCGGAGGCAGGTCTTCCTTCTCCTCCTCTTCCTTGATCTTCCTCTTTTTGATCACCAGATCCAAGGGGCCGTTGTCTACTTGTGGTTCCTCGAGCTGGGAGAAGGAGCTAAAGTCTCCGTTCCATAGATGGGGGAAGAAGCTGGGGGCGAAGGGAGACAGAGCTGGCCTTCTTTCTGGGATGTTTGCCCTAGGGTACAAGTTTTCACTTAACAAGGACTCGATGGAGAAGTCTCGTATCATGCCCAGGTGTCCAGAGGAGTTGTTGGCTGGGAAGTGATTTGGAAAATCTTTAGGTGCTTCTGGATATGCTTCTTCGGCAAGATCAGACTCAGAAGGGCTTTGGTGGCAGCTTACTTCTTGTACATCGGCTAGGTTCTCCTGATTGACGAAAACTTCCACTTCCTCCTCCTCCTCTTCCTCCTCATCTTCGTCTTCGTCTTCGTCATCATCTTCGTCCTCTTTGTCGTCTTCCTCTTCGGCCTCTCTGTCGGGCTCCATGATTTCAAGGCATACATTGATAATGCTCTGGATCTCCAGCATCTTGGCAGCGCTGAGGATGTGCTTGACATTTGAGGTGGTGATGGTGAGGGTTGAGGTGTAGGCGAACTCGAGGATGGCAGAAAGTGCTTCAGGCTTGACAAAGTCAATCTCGTAAACATAGGGCTGGTCTGTTAAAGTGCCAGTAGTGAAGAGTTTTTTGAAGTACTTGCTGCAGGCAGCCAGGACGGAGCGGTGAGTGCGGTACTCCTGGTCCTGCACGATGAGGATGACATCGCAGAGGAGCCCATCGTGCCGCTGCTCGTTTAGGCCACACAACACCTCACTGCTGTGGTTCGGGAATGGGATCCCGATAAGATCTTCAATGCCATTGGCCATATTCTCATTTAGTGCCCTAGGACAAAGCACAGGCAGTGGAGTGTTAGCAGGGGATTCCCTGTCAGTGATGCCAAAATAATGCTGTGTCCTTCTCTCCACCACCTCACTTGGACCCCTGTAATCACCTCCCACTTGCACTGCCCCACTGCGTCTCCATGCCACCTTCAACTCCTTCCAGGTCCTTTGTGATCTAACCTCTGCTTCCCTTCACATCTTTTCAGCTCCTCCTTTGTCTCCATCCTCCTCTACTCAGTTCCCACCCTATCTACACTTTCATAACCACCACAAGCTCCCTCTTGTCTTTCACATCCCTCCCCCAGGAACCTTGTGCAATGACTCCCTCCCATCAGGTTTCTTCTACGTCCTCCCAGAGACAACATTGTTCCAGGCACATGTTGGATTTGCCCTGCCAGGAGCCATGTGGGGAAAGTGTGATGCTGTATTTCTTCACACTGCCAAGTCCCAGCACCTACACAACTTAAACAAGGTGAGCCAGGGAGTGCCCATCCCATGTACACCATTGTTCTTGGGACTGGTACAACTGCATGTCCCAGATACGAGGGTCATGACTGCTTGCTGCAGTAGGAAAGTGATCCTTACGGACCAGCAGGTATCCACTTCTGCTACTTCATGCCTGGAATTTGTCCCACGTCACCTCAGCATGTGGACAATCCACATAGGGATGTCTTGCTAAGGGATCTGGGAATGGGGAGGCAAGCAAGGATTTGTGTCATGGTGTACCTAAATGCTCAGAGAAAGAAAACGAGGGGGCAAGGACCAGGCCAGACACAGATTGCTGTCTGCCATCTTCTCCCATGAGCTGAGCTTGTTTCATTCCCAGTCCTGCTTAGACTTGTCAGCATGGTATCAAATACCCTGTGCATCTGGCAGACATCTTCCCCTGCTAGAGCAGCTTTAGCTTCAAAGGAAAACTCGGAAGCAAAGAGCCCACACCCAAGAGGAAAACCTGATTTCTTTTTGCCATTTTTTAATCTGTAAGATGTTTCCTCTTTCACATGGCTCCAGCAGCCCTTGCACATGAGAAATCCCAGGAAAGGAGAGTGATTTCCTCCAGCAGGCGACGAATACATTAATCCTCTCACACACAGAATACATCAAACAGACAGAATAACTTTGAATACACTAACCCTTTGGAAACCCCCAGGACACAGAGCATGTGTTCATGCAGTGTCACCTCTACCAGCCCCAGCTCGTGGCCCTGCTGCAGGTAGACACCAGGTTCAGAGCCGAGCAGTTCATCTGCGAGAGAACTCAGGGTACCTGTAAGTGAAACTGCAGACCCCCTCCACATCCTTTCACCAGGCTGAGACCATCAGGTTCCCAATCCCACCCTCTGCACCTCTGTCAGGTTCCCAATTCCACCCCACACCACCTCCACGTCTCTCCCAGGATCCACTGGCCTGTCCTAGGTGTCCTTCCCTGCTCAGTGTATGGCTGCACTCGCTCCAAACCTCCTTCCCACCAGCTGTGGGGACCTGGTCCACCTCATGCTGAGGGGCTGGCTCCCACCCTCCCACCTGCCTCCAGCCCTCGGGGGTGGAAAGAGCCTGGCCTGATGGAGGTTGTCCACAAAAATCCATGCTTCACCTTGTCCAGGAAGCCAGCGACCCTTGGCGAAGCCTGAGGGGCCCCTAGAGGGGATCAGATTTAGCAGCAAACATTCCCACGGGAAAAGGAACGCCGTCTCCCTTCTCCTCCCTCCACAGGGCCATTCTCCAGCTGAGAACTCACAGATATCTCCCCCATACCTAACCAGCACTGCCAAAAACTCGCATGTGGGAGCTGGTGAGCAAAGGAAGGTGGTGCAACCCAGACGGAGCACACCTGGGGACAGGTGACAGACCACAAGCCTGGTGGGAGCCACACCAGGAGGGGGCACAGCTGTCCCTGACCAGTGAAGCTTCCCAGGAGGCTGGCACCATGGGAAGCCCTCTGCAGCCACCTCCCCATGCCCAGAGTTGGGGAGAGAAACCAGGAATTACAGCCCTCCGGGCCCCTTCAGCTCCAGCCACCGGCACTTTCTGCGGAAGGAGGATGCTCCAGCCCCGCGACCCCGTGGTGTGCCCGTTACCTCCACGCTAATTATGTCTGTTGTCTGAAACAAATTGATTCATTGCACTGTGCTGTGCTTAACCACGTTAACCAGCTATGCTCCTCTACGAGCCCCACCAGCCCTGTATCAAATCCCCCTTGAAAATCACTGATAAATGACAGCAAATCCAATGTGTTCTCCAAGTGGAGTGTAAGATAATAAATAACCCCTGAGCTGGGGAGGAAAAGACAATTTCCTTTTTTTTTAGGGCTTTGTATCCCGAATAATAAGCATGAGCAATTAAATTTCTATTGCAGTTTTCATCTTCCACTCATTTATTTTTGTTTCGAAGGAGCATTAGTGTTAAAGTTGCTCCTTGCATGAAGGAACATGTCTTCCTACAAGCATATTTTGATCTTTTACTGACAGTTCACCCCAAGTGCCAAAGATCAGAAAATCAGAGTATCAGACTACCTTGAGAAATGTTTTTATAGAGGTTTTTTTCTGGACACTAAACCTTATTATCCCTAATTAGTGAATTGTTCAATACACTGCAAGAAAAAATTGAATTGGGAGATCGGGGGGGTATGTGATTTTATATATACATATATTTATATTTATATAAATTTTATATATATAAAATATATAAAAAAAGATGTTGCTTTTGATGGAAATTGATCAGTGTTCCTTTCTTTTCCCTTCTTGGTCCTCTTGAGAAGTGCTTCTGTTAACCACAGTGCTTAGGCAAGCTGATAACTTTACAGGATGCTGGCAAAATTGAAGGTGATTCATGTCATTTANNNGGTAGAGGGAAGAGAAGCAGCCCGCTCATTTGCATACATTTGCATTTTTTAAACTCGCAGGGTGGTTTGACAGCTCTGGAGCTCAGTGAGCTTGAGAAATGACCTTATGGTTCCCATGCCCCCGGGGAGGTTGATGGCCAGAGGCTGGAAGTGTGCTGAGGCTGACGTTTTCCTTCCTCCCCCTCCCTCCTCTCCCTCCTCCTGCACTCCCCCCTTCCCCTCTCCAAGCCAAGGGTGGGGTCCTCGATAATAACAGGCATAAAAATAGCATGTGATGGTGACAAATGTCATCAGTGCATGCACACACACACACACACACACACACACACACAAAAGCTGAGCAGACGACACGGAGTTAAAGAGAAAAATCCGATTTTATAATAGAAAATTACAGCATTGTTAAAATAAACTGGAGGGAGATGGTGGAAAGGGTGGAGGGCACCTAAAATAAATGTATTCTGCAAATGACGTCGCGAAACATTGCATTTATAGTCATGCTTAAAAGACATTCATTACTTTCTTGCCAGGAAAAGCACGATTTATAAAAAAAAAAGTTATGCTGGGAGACACTATTTGGGTGTCAGACTGCTTCTCCCCACATTCTGCCAACAGATTTAGTCACTTGAGGCTGCAACAGGAAAAAAAAAGGGGCAGGGGGAGCTAAGCTTTGTCCCTTTTTTGAATGAAAAAAAACCAAACAGAAGCCGGGGACCACAGCAATATTATAAACCACCTGCAATGTGCACTCCCTGGGTGATCCAAAGCTCATCCAGGCACTCCCCTGCTCAAAAACCCCTTCTATTAAAAAAAAAAATTAATATTTTTACTTGAAGTTCATCCAGTATAATACAGCATCTACAAACCAGTAATGTAAAATTGAAATATCAGAGAGTGAGAGGCGAAATGCTCCCTTAGCATCATGGTAAATAAAAAAAGCAGAAGTATACTCAATAGATTCTAGAGACATGTGCATTGAAAATAGATAAAACAAACTAATATTGCCTATACTCATTCATACGTGTGGAAATGGAGGATGCAGCTCGGAGGAGCCCTGGGAAAGAATGGACAGGATCCTGCCTCTGGATCTCAGTGTTGCCCAATGCCAGGAGCAGGAGACCTGTGACCTGTGAGGGCTCCTCACCAGCAATTCCCTTTCCCATCTCCTTCCTCATCCCCAGGGGCAAAGCCCTGGGATGCTGAGCCCTTGGAGGAGAGAGCCCAGGTTTGGGCAGTGTGTGGCTCCTGGTTCAGGGCTGTGGCAGGGATGGGGATGCCTCCCTTTCCCAACTGCTCCATCCGTGAGGACAAAGCTTCACAACCTGAATCTTAGCTGGCAGATGGCAATTTTGGCCTTTAATTGTATGTTGGCATGTAATATAATTGCTATAACATGCAACATTTCAATATTTCAGTATTTTAATACTCTAGCATTTTAGTACATTAGTACCACAGTACATTAATATTTTATTGTTTGTATATTGTAGATATTTTAAAAAATACATTAATATTGTGCATATTTGTATTTCATGTGGGTTTGTTTTATATTTTGATACCTGTATAGAGATTTTTGGAACAACTCACCTTGAAATGTGCACTGCTTGGACTTCTCTTCACTATGATTTTCCCCTCAGGAAGCTGCTGGCTCCTGACTACCTTTCTTTTTGGTGTGCCTATAGTCAGTCTCTGTGGGATTGCCACCCCAAAGATATGGGGGTGCCCCAGGGTAAGCTGGGGATGCAAACAAGCTGCCCCCCCGCTGGGCTCATTCTGCATTCAGCACAGCGGGGGAAGGAGCCTGAGGCTCTGGCTGATCTCTGCCTGCTACTGGTGTCAAAATGTCAATTTTTCTAGGCAAAACACGGTGCCTCTAGTTCTTCCCTTCGCTCCCCTCCCGTACATGGAGCGAGCATTGGGGTGCAAGTACAGGGGTAAGTCTGGGGTTGAACATCCCTAGCCACTGCTCCCCCATCCCATTCAGATCCTGCCTCCCCTCCTCAGTCAGTCCTTGCTGATACAAAACCCCTGAAGAAATTTGAGCTCTACACCTGAAGCATGAGGCCATCCAGCAAAGCATCCCAGAGGTGGCAAAAAACAGGATTCCGGGTCCTGAGCATCCCAGGCCACCCCTGCCTGCTGCCTGTGTCAGGAGAGGGAGTCAGAGAATCACAGAATGAACCCCAGAATGCTTTGGGTTGGCCTTAAAGCCCATCTCATTCCAAATCCCTGTGATAGGCAGAGACACTTTCCACTAGACCAGGCTGCTCAGGGCCCCATCCAACCTGGCCTTGAACACTTCCAAGGATGGGAGAGTCAGCAGGAGATCTCATCATCTTTCCCCATCCTGATTTATTTTCTACCACCACCTCCCCTGCCCACGGCATTGAGCAACCTGAGGCACAGATGCTTTGGCTCTGCTGCTTTGCTACCTGCTCCTCTTTCCCAATCCCCGCTCCAGGCTGCAGGAACGGAGGCAGCAGCCAGGGTGGGCTGGCTGCTCTCCCTCTGCATCCACCCGTGGTCCTGTCTGTGTAGACCTGCCTGCTACATCCATCAGCTCATAAATATATGTGGGCTATTCTCCCTCCCCACCCCCCATTTTATTTGTGCCTCTTCATAATGAGGCAATTAAGATGTGCATGTGAGATCACCCTAATCTGTCAATATATTACAGCTACTTTCTATGGAACACTCTGGCAAGTGATGGATAGCTCCTGTTCCTGTTATTTGGTGGAAAAACACCAGCACAGGTTGCCCGGAGAAGCTTTGGCTGCCCCATCCCTGGAAGTGTCCAAGGACAGGTTGGATGGGGCTTGGAGCAACCTGGTCTAGTGGAAGTTGTCTCTGCCCGTGGAAGAAGGTTAAAACTAGGCGGCCTTTAAATGTCCCTCCCTTCCAACCTAAACCGTTCAATGACTTTGTTTTCGGGGCATAGGGATGTTGGGGTTCTGTTCCTGCATCCACTGATTGCTCTATGACCTTGAGCAAGTCCCTTGTGCAAATATCCCTGAGCAAAGCCACCCACATTGACACCACACTTGAAGTTGGCCCCACAGGGACAACACCAATGCCTCAGCCATACACTTCACTCCAATCTGGAAGACCAAGAATGAGTTGGGATCCCTAAAAGCCTATTTGAAGGCAGGCAGAGAGGCATTTTTTTTTTTAATTAAAAAAAAAAATAGGAAGGTGAAAAACCTAAAATAGGCAAGTATTTCCTTAAGCACTCCTGCCCTCTGAACATCTTGTCTCCGGAAGAACATGTTATTAAGCCACCCACCCCAGTACCAAGTGTTTCTCCCCTCCGGCGGGAAGGTGGGGCAGAGAACTCCTCACCTTTCAATCACTTCCCGGTGAGATACCTGAAACGATGAGGAAAACATGGCGACACCAACCACTGCCTCCCTCGTAAGGAATTCATTGGGTTTTTAAAGGACAAGAGCCACTCTGCAGACCCAAATATGGTGCTGTGGGAGGGGAACCGCCTCGTAGCAACAGCACCAGGGTTTTACTGCCGGGCTGGGCACACACCCCAGCCTCCTATAACTGGGACCAGCCTTCCCCTTGGGACCAGTCTCGCTCGGGAAACACGGGGTTGAGCTGGGAAAGTTGGGCGTGTTTGCCTTATAAGAGGTACACAACCAGATCATCCACTCAAAATTGAGGATCTCACCAAAAAACTCATGGATTTTGCTTAGGTCTGGACAAAGTAGAAAAGGGCAGAGGTTTCCAAAGTGATGCTTTGGGGAGGAAGGATGCGGAGAAGGTCACATTTGCCATGGAATATGCTCACTTGCAGCAAGGATAGGGAGGAAGCCCTGTAGGTGGCTGCAGAGGTGGCATCACCCCACATGGCAAGGGAACACCTCTGTAAATGGAACAGGTCAGTACAATTTAAGGGGATGATCCGTAGGACACCGATGCAAAGGCCAACCAGAGTCCCAGCAGTGCTGGCACAGATGGAGACCTCCCACTGGTGCTGGGAGAAGATGAATGGTCAGGAAGCCGTGGAAGGGACAGCCCAACCCTTTTTGGCCAGGCCCCATAGAGCCAAGGATGTGTGAGATGGCAGAGCCCCAGAAGTCGAGCATGGTTTGTTCACATAATTAAATTTTTTTAGGCTTCGGGGATTGAGATCACACGGATGACCTTCACCCTGGTATTTCTCTATTACCTGCTGGACTCCTCAATATTCATACTAATCTCTGAACAAAATCCTTGGGCATACAAGGATTCATCCGTATCAACATGTGGCTGGCAAGTTGAGCCCATGTGAACTATGTATATCCGCATATACTATATAAAACTTAATTTTTTTGGCTGGAACTATTAGTTTCCTATAAGTAGCCCATCAAAAAGCCATCTTCACTTCAGTCCCATCAGGGAATCCAAAACAAAAGATGTTCTAGAACCACCTCCACGGTTTCCAGTGACCCCAACAAAAACGTATTTCACCCCTTCTCTTCCCAGTTTCCATGCAGAAGTTTAGCCAGCCAAGCAGATCTGAGGCACATCAATACTGGATATCTGCTGGATATCTCTGCTACAGCATCACTTGGGAAGGAGTGTTTACTTAAGGAGGTAAATAGTGATTACAGGTGCCACTCATTTGCTCGTCAAGGTGTGGAAGCCCAGGCATCTCCTGTGCCCTTTGTGAATCCATACCGGTGAGTTTTTTAAGGACTGCTTATACAGCACAGCAAATATTATGCATCTCTCAACAAATCCATCCCTGCAGGTTAACTCCAGCCACCCAGAGCCCACATGAAGCACGCTGTACCTCAACAACTTTGTTTACTTACAGATCTGATTTGGCAAAATCGCAAATTATGAATCACATCATCCCTCAGTGACCTGCACAGTTGGGTGCTATTGGTTGTACTGGGGATTTGCTGCTGCTCCATGACCACCAGGACCCAACCCAGTCCATGGGGTATTTTACGTTAAGGCCACGTTTTCTGTCCTCAGTTCCTCTATGGGCTTGTTGCTCAGGCTGCGCTCTTGATTGCCATGTGGTGATGAATAGGTTGAGTTCATGGCAGGGGGCTGGACCTACATGATCTTTAAGGTCCCCTCCAACCCAAACCATTCTGTGATTTCTATGATCACATCACCAAGACCAAGCCCCATGGCTCTCCTACTTCCTTAGAACCAGTTCTTGGCCCCCAGATAAATGCCAACAGGAGCCCTGGCAGGGCTAGAATAGAGTTCAATGCCTCCTATAATTGAAGGGACACATTTTCACTTCGGTTTCCTCTTTCCAGCTTGTTTAAATTACCCAGCACACTTCCCAGTTCCAGAGTTTATATAAAGCTCCAAAAACCAGCAGCTCTGGGTCACTTCTGGGTGGCAGCTTGATGAAGTCTGCATACTGCATGACAAGTGCCATCTGATGTGCTGAGCAGGTTTTGGCAAAGGGGCAGCCTGGTGATAAATGTTCAAATAAACGTAAACAATTAGCGGAGCTACATCAAAGGCACCACCTGGCTCCAGATGGTGTTTTGAGGGCTTCATCTACGCACAGAGCAGGGGCAAATTAATTAACCACCGGCAGGCAGGTACCAGACAGGAGACCTTATAGGATGGTCACACCTGACCACAGTCTTTTCTTCCAGCCTTGTCCCCCTCTCGCCTCCCATTCAAGCAGCTCCTTGGAAGTCTGGAGCTTGAGGGGTTGCTCTGGGCATCATCTCACTTCTACTCCTCTCTGCTGAGGTTTCAGAAGATGCTGCAAGGCTGGAGATGCTCAATATCCTTTTTTTTTTCTTGAAACCCCCAGCAGTCCCTGTCTACATGACTCTGCACAGCCTTGATGCTCTCTTGACCATGCTCCAGATGATGTTGCTGGTGAATATCTCCCCTCCATATATATCTACATGCACACACACACACACACACACAC
>VZRE01009971.1:4757-24449 GCA_013396775.1 Cephalopterus ornatus
CGTAGATTCGGCAGTGTATCTGTAACTTTATACATATAAAACTATTCTCTCTCTTGTGCCAAGCCAGTGCCCTGCTTACCTGGCAGTCACATTTTTTTCCGGTATAAGATCTTTTCTGCCTTTTAGACTTTCAGTGACCAACACTGCTAACAGCGAGGAAGATAAATTGTTATTTTTTGTTCCTGTATGTTATAAACAAGATTATTTATTAAATTCCTAGGGTCTGTGTGAGCTCTAAACAGTGTCCCTGATGTGACCTACAGGTTTCTGTATTACCAGTCATTCCTTGTGGGAAAGGAATCTCTCTTATTGTTTTTCAAGATCCCCAGGACTGCAGAGCACAGAAATGAATTGGACAGTTTCTGTCTTATTTCCAGAATTCAGCTGTGATGGAAACAATACAGATGCAACCTTGACAATACAGATCAAAACCAGTTTTGGACAGGCACATGCTTTATTAGCTTGTAAACTCTTGGGCTGCTAAGTGAACTAAGAAATAAACCCGAAGTCTTGAAAGTATGACTTAACAAACCACCACCTCTGAGCCAGACCAACCAGCTAGATTTTTACATGTCAGGTTGTGCACCTATTCAGATCATATCATCATATCTTAAATATGAAGCAAAAATATTGTGACAGAGGGTGTTGAAAACCTTGCATTCACCCACCCCATTGAGCAAAAGGCCTGCTTTTACTACCAGTGTAGCAGGAGAAGTCCCTGTGTTTTTCACAAATCTCAGCTGCAGGTGAACTTTGGTTTTCTTGACACCGACCCAACATGTTTCTGTTTCCTTCTTTGTGACCTGTCCTTACTCCTGTTCCCTGTATGACACTTTTGTTCATGGGAACTGAGTTATGTGTTCCCTGCAAACCCATGCTAGTCTTCTGATACATCTGCTTGTCTTTCTGAATGGGCCACTCTTGCCCTTGGCAGGGCTTAAAGCCCCATCAACTTTCCTCAGCTTCTTTCTCCTCTTAAAGGAAAGGAAAACTAATGCAGACTTGGAGGCAGGTGTGTAACATTTGTGATGAGAGTGAAAAGTGTAGTCACTGGTGCACAGTTTATATGCATTCTCTAACTGAAGTTAAAAACTCTTGCTTTTGCTGCAGAGTTACAAGCAGCAACATGAGCTTTATGCAGAACGCTGAAACACACATTCCTTCATATGGAATACCTATGGTCTTAGAAGCTTTAAACTGGAGTTGATATTTCTGTTTTCAAAAATTCATGACATTGTGTCAGCCAGACATCTTTCTTGTATTCCAAAACTTGTTAGTTTCTCCAGGAACCCATTCATTTGGAGGACCCATTGGATTAAATGTAGTTACTGAAAAACTTTTGAGCGCAGAAAATTTAAAAGAAATAATTGCCATTTCTGAAAATAAAGTTTTTGGCACTTGCGTATGGTATTGTGATTCTGGACTTGGAACTTTATACCACATTGAGACAGCAATTCTTTGTGTATAGAGAACTGTGAGCAGTAAATGACAGAGATCTGTGTAGGTGTGTTGTCTCCTTAGAAACCGGCATTTCGTTTTTACGAATTGCTCCTTTTCCACTCTTGGAGAATGTAGCAGCTCTGTTGTAAACAGTGTGTGGGATCGTTTTACAAAAAAGGAGAAATGTAACTGAGTGACCTGTGTAACCTTCTTGCTGTATAGTGTTTGCAAACTTGGGGAATGGTCTTTCTTCAGTGGTACTGAAGTGGTACAGCTGTAGCTGTAGCCATCCCTTTTGTACTTGAAGGCTATTTTCTTAGTAAAATGATGAGGGAATTTGTCTGGTTGGGAGACTGCACTAATTACTTTTTCCACTTAGAGAGTGATAAAAGTCAACGATTTACAGCTTTTTCTCTGTTCACCTCTTTACCCTCCACTTACCCCTTCACCTTTAGGAAACTGGCAGGATGCACCCTCTTCATCACCGGCGCAAGTCGAGGCATTGGCAAAGCCATTGCTTTGAAAGCTGCTAAGGATGGTGCAAACATTGTGATAGCTGCCAAGACAGCTGAGCCCCATCCTACTCTTCCAGGGACTATCTACACTGCTGCAGAAGAAAGTGAGTTTTAACAAATGAAGGTTGGTTTCAGGTGCTAGGCTGAGTGTATGCTTAATTGTTATACCTGAGTGGAAAAAAGCATAGATGTTCCAGTTCACCTTTAGTAAAATAAGCTTAGTGCTTCTCTGGCCTCCCAGAAGTGCTGTAATGTTACTGTAATGAAGATGTATGTGTCTGTGAGTGTAAATATGCCATGTTACTTGAGATGTATGAAATATACATTCAAAGTGTTAAGATTTGGTTTTGGATTCCATGTTCTTTATACAGCCCATAAAAAGGTCACAATTTGAGAGCGCGATTTTCGGTGCCTTCTTGAAGTATGTCATTGCATGAGAGATTCTGAGAAGGTTCATATTATTTGTCCCATCCGAGAGCAAATTTTTAAATGTTTAATTTTTCAATTGTGCAGTTGAAGCAGCTGGAGGAAAGGCTTTGCCATGCGTTGTTAATGTGAGGGAAGAAGAGCAAATTATTAGTGCCGTGGAGAAAGCTGTGAAGACTTTTGGAGGTATGTTAATAGTGTGGGGGAGACATGAACAGGCATATTGTTCAAACAAAAAGAGAAAAGAACAGCTGCCGTACTTGGGCTTTTTGTCTTTAAATGCTAATGTGAAATGACTTATTTTTTAACCAGGGATTGACATTTTGGTAAACAATGCAAGCGCCATCTCTTTGACTGGCACTTTGGAAACAGCAACGAAGAAGGTCAATCTTATGATGGATGTCAATGTACGAGGAACCTACCTGACGTAAGTGCTGAGAGAAGGTATCAAAGTAATTGTAACAAAATGTATGATGTTACCTCAGTTTTTTGGAGAAATTGTGTAGCTGTATTGCTGACCTAGAGTTGGAGTGCAATTATTCTACATGTGCTCACAGGGTTATTGGTCAACTATTTGAAATTAATATTTGCAAGAATTAACTGCAAGTTGGAGTAAACAGGAACCATATTACTGTAGTCATTAAGTGTTCACAAGCATCTCCATGCATGTAGGATGAAGAAACTAGTTTGTTTCAAATGGAGCTCCAGCTTGGCTTTGCTCTTTCATTTGCTGATGCTCTTGCATTTCAAGCAAAATGACTAAATCTTTGCATATGTCAGGTGCAATATATCTTATTTGTTAGTTTCCTCCTCATAAGCTTCTCATCTTTAGAGACCTTATGTAACATACCATAGCTAAAAGAGAAATGTTAAAGATATCTAACTTAATGATCTAAAGTGTTCTCCACCTACTTTTGGCTTATCAATTCTATTATTTATTTAAATTAACCAAGATTTGATTTCACTATTTCTGTGGTCCTTATTTTGCGCATTTTTGGGGGTGGATTCAGTAGGTTGGATCATCTTTTCATGTACAGGATGTAATTTAGAACTCTGTCTTAAAAAGAAGACCTTGATTTTGACAGGGTTTTAAAAAAAAGCCCTTAGGATGATGCAGACTCGCTAAATTGTTGCCTGATATGAACAGAAGGTTTCTTATCAAAGTATTATCACAGAATCATAGAATAGTTTGAGTTGGAAGGGACCTTTAAAGGTCATCTAGTCCAACCCTCCAATCTAGAATAGTGTCTGTTTTTGTGCAGATAAATCTGGTTATCAGATATTATGATTATATGCATTAATGCAATTTTGCTAAGACTAAGTGAACAAATTTGCTGTTTAAATAGCGTAAAAACACGTAAGTAGCAGCTTTCCGAATTAGATGTGCTCAGCATGTAGATAGCATGGAGAGAGAAAGACGGTGGAAGAAAAAAAGACTCTGCTTTCAGAGTGGCATTTCTGTGCTTTCACTCTGTAACATCTACTTTTGATAGGCTGTGTTTCTGTGCTCAGAAAGGAAAATTGGTTTTGGAGCTTGGCATTCCATAAAATCCTCTGTGCGTATCTCTGGATAAATCTCTGAATGGATTCCACTGTACTGAATGGCAAGTTCCATCTCTTCCTCTCCACTCACTAGCAACAATCACTTTCTTGGTGTTTCATCTAGGTATTCCAAATTAATGGAGAATTCTTAAAGTCATCTTTGCTTTTGGTCCTATTCTGCCTTGAAAAGATCAAAAAGCAGGTTGTGTGTGCAAATTGAAGACGATATGAAGGATTAATGCCTCTCAAGGGAAATGATCTTTGTCATTGCTTTTGTAATTGTCAATTGAGAAAACATAGTCAAGTGTTTCTGCGTTTTCTTCCCCTTGCTTTTTATGTTGATTCTGTTTGTAATTTGTAGAGATCTATTTTCAGTTTCATGTTCAGAAAATGACAATAGCTAAAAAAAGGTGTGTGGCTTTTTTACCCTGTGAAGGACGTAGGGAAGATGTCCCATCTCATGGGATATACTTTTTGGCATAGAATCGTGGAATCATTGAATTGTAGAATAGATTGAGTTGAAAGGGACCCTAAAGATCATATAATTCCAAACCCCCACCACAGGCAGGGACACCTCCCTCTAGACCAGGCTCAGAGCTCCATCCAGCCTGACCTTAAACACTTCAAGGGATGGGGAATCTACACCTTCTTAGACAACCTATTCCAGTGCCTCACCACCTTCATAGTAAAGTATTTCTTCCTAATATCTAATCTAAACCCATCCACTTTGAATTTAAAGCCATTCCTCCTTGTTCTATCACTCCATGCCCTTGTAGAAAGTCCCATCTCCAGCCTTCTTGTAGGCCCTTTTAGGTACTGGAAGTCTGCAGTAAGATCAGCCCAGAGCCTTCTCTTCTCCAGGCTGAATAACCCAAACTCTCTCAGCCTGTCCTTGCTGCTCCTTCCCTCTGATCATCTTGGTTGCCATCCTTTGGACCTGCCTCAACAGGTCCATGCCCTTCTTGTGTTGGAGGCCGCAGAACTGGATGCAGCATTCCAGGTGGGAACTCACCAGAGCAGAGCAGAAGAGCAGAATCCCTTCCCACAATCTGCTGGACACATATCTTTTATAAAGCCCAGAACATGGTTGGCTTTCAGGGATGCAGGTGCACATTGCTGGGTCATGTCCAGGCTCTCATCCACCAGCACCCCCAAGTCCTTCTTGGCAGGGCTGCTCTCAGTTTCATCCCCTGGCCTGTGCTGATACCGAAGGTTGCCCCTGCCCAGGTGCAGCTCCTTGCACTTGGTCTTGTTAAGGTTCATGAGATTCCCATGGTCCCCCTTCTAGAGCTTGACCAGGTCTGTCTGGATGGCATCCTGTCCTTCAGGTATGGCAACTGCACCACTCAGCTTGGTGTCGCCAGCAAATTTGCTGAGGGTGCCCTTGATCCCTTTGTGTGTGTTATTAATAAAGGCATGGAATAGCGCTGGTCTCAATACTAACCCAAGGGACATCCCTCATCACTGATGTCCATCATGACTCCGACTCATTGACCACTACCCCCTGGAGACAACCACCCAACCAATCCCTTATCCACTGAACAGTCCATCCGTCAAATTCTTTTCTCTCTGATTTAGAGAGAAGAATGTTATGAGGAACTGTGTATAAAGCTTTAGAGAAGTCCAGATAAATGACATCTGTAGCCCTTCCCTTGTACACTGATGTAGTCACTCCACCATAGAAAGCCACTAGGTCAGGCAGGACTTGCCCTTGGTGAAGCCATGCTGGCTGTCCCAAATCACCTCCCTGTCCTCCATGTGCCTTAGCATAGCTTTTAGGAGGATCTGTTTCCCAGGCACAGAGGTGGCGCTGACAGGTCAGTAGTTCCCAGTCCTCCTTTCCACCCTTTTTAAAGATAGGTGCAATGTTTCTCTTTTTCCAGTCGTGGGATTTCACCTGGCCGACTGCCATGATTTTTCAGATATGGAGAGTGCTTGGCAACTGCATCAGCCAATTCCTTCAGAACTGTGAGATGCCTCTCATCAGGTTCCACAGATTTATGTATGTTCAGGTTCTTCGGGTGGTCACGAATTTGATCTTCACTTACAGTGGGAAGCACTTTGCTTCCCCAGTTCCCATCCTGCTGTCCATCCACTCAAGAGGAGTGGGAGGAGAGGTTGCCACTGAAGGCTGAGGCAAAAAGTTGTTTTTGTACCTCAGCCTTCCCCTCATTAGTTGTTAACAGTTTTCCAGACTTGCTTATCCCAGAGTGAGGGATGGTGTGTGTGTGTATATGCTTTTTTTGCCTGCCTTTTCTGACTGACATATCTGTAGAACCCCTTCTTACTGTTCTTTGCATCTCTTGCAAAGTTAGCTTCGGCTTCATTTTAGCCTTCCTTACCCCATCCCTGCACAACTGGCCTGCACCCCTATACTCTTCCTAGCATACTTGCCCCTGCTTCCACTGCCTGTGCATTTGCTTCTTGACCTTTAGCTTGACCATACTCATGCTCCATACTCAGCCATGCTGGTCTCTTGCCTTCCTTGCCTGATTTCTTTCACCTGGGGATCCCTAGCTCTTGCCTCTGTTCAAGGCATCCCTAAAGATCTATCAGCTCTGTTCTGCTCCCTTGTCCGTGGGCCAGCTTTGCAGGGGGTCCTATTGACTAACTCCTTGAAGAACTGGAATTCTGCTCTTCTGAAATTCAGGACCTGGCTTTACTCTTTGCCTGATCCATATCCCTCAGGACTGTGAACTCCCCCAGTGCGTGATCACTGCAGCCCAGGCTGCCTCCAATCTTGACATCTCCAGTTGGCTCTTTCATTCATGGCCATCAGATCCAGTATGGCATTCCCTCTGGTAGGGCTATTACCTGGGTCAGGAAATTATGCTCCATGCATTCCATGAGTCTCCTGGATTGCTTACAGCTCACTGTATTACTTTCCCAGCAGATGCTGGGGTGGTTGAAGTCCCCTGGCAGGACAAGAGCCTGTGAGCACAATGTCCCCTGTAGCTGGAGCAAAAACGCCTTACCAAGAGGCTCCCCTTGATCAGGGGCCTGTAGCGACTCCAGCCACAAGGTTCCCTTTGCTGCCTCAGTCTCTAATTTTTACCCACAGGCTTTCAACCTGTTCACAGCTGTTCTTCAGACAGAGCTCTTCACACTCAATCCGTCTGTTGGTGTAAACAGCAACCCCTATATTTCTCTTTGCCTTTCTGACCCCTCTGAAGAGCCTGTAGCCGTAGATAGCTGCACTATAGTCATGGGATTCATCCCACTAAGCTTCAATAATGGCAACTTGGTCATATGCTTGGTTCCTATGCATCAAGAAACTGAGACTTTGGTTGGTGAACTTCACATGCTGCCACTGAAAAGAGTCGAGACCTCAGGACATTTAAGAAGCTGTTAAATTAATTTATTACTGTAATGATTTTGCTGTTGAAGGTGTTCCCTCTGTGGCTGACGCTATGCATGGTCCTGTTGAAATAAGTGAATAGTAGGTCACTACTGTGGTGATGCTTTTGCCTTCTGAAGCTTGATTAAAAATTCTCAAGCAGAGATCAAATGCAAACATGTATCCCAGTACTAGAAATGAAGTCAAATGACAGCTTCTGTGAAGTAAAAGTTATGATTTACAGATGTGTAAATTCAAAGGAGAATTCTCTAAGCAGAGAATGGATTTTCAGTTTTGCCCGGAATATTTGTAATAGTGTTCCACTCTGCAATACTATTTCTTCAACCTGGTTTTAAAGAACAAATAGGTGTGGGTTCAGAAGACAATGTATTTGTGACTAAATGGTGCTCTGAACAGCTTATTGCCTTATAGTGTTTTGTTGCCCCTACCAGAACTATTACAAGGAGATTATGGCTTCTGACCATCTGGAAAATCAGCGTCAGTTGATGCTGATGCACTGTTTGGAGAATGTGGTCAGTTCACGTGGATAAATGGCCTTAGATAAGTGATCTGGGACAGATATTTTTTTGTCGTTCCTTATGTCGGTTAACTATTTGATATGAGAAGAGGGTCTCAGCTAAGTCTTTTACTGTCATGAAAGTACTGGTCTGCTAGTATGGTTTTTACTGTAATTATAGGTGGTCCATAAAATAAGAGGAGACTGATATATCTGAATCAATCTTTCAGATCTAAAGCATGCCTTCCCCACTTGAGGAAGAGTAAGAACCCCCATATCCTGAACCTTAGCCCACCTATGAATCTGCATCCCATGTGGTTCAAAAATCATTGTGGTGAGTACCATTCAGAGGCTTTATTGCTACTTTTTGAGAACCATGTAAGTACCTGGTGAAATGTAGAGGAGTGCCAGATCTTGTGTCTTTACTGCTATATACAGACTGGCACTGGAAGAAATAATTCTGTGGGAAAATGTAGTGCAGGTTTCGTGGCCTCATACATTCTTTATGTTTTCAAGGTAAGAGTCCGTGCTTATTCATGGGAATTGTTAAGACTACAGAAAATTTTCTGCTCCAAATAGAGACTGAAACCCAAAGTCTGTTTTCTTACTGATTCAGCTTAACATTTTTTTTACTATGGAGAAAAGCTCAATGTTGTCTTTTAATCTGGAAATTAGTTTTGAGGTGGGAAAGGAGCTCCATGTTATCTTGAGGTTAGTGTTGCTCATTTTAAAACTGTTGAAAAACTTTCCATTTTGGACACTTGTCATATTAAACTCCAGCAAGTTCCAGTTCTTTCCCAGAAAAAGTTTCACTTCTCCAAGTAGGTAGATGACAACGATTTAGAATTCCTGCTCCCTCCCTTTTTTTGTTTTCTATAGGATATAGTTTGGTCATTAACAGCCTGTATGCCTTAGGCCTCATGAAAAAATCAAGCACTCTTGTCAGTGTTCTGTGTATGAAAAGCATGACAGAAACACCCTACAGCCAGGCTTCAGTCATTATTTTTGGCAAAATGTATGTAGCTCTCATTTTATTGTAGTGAAAAGATGACAGTCTACAGTTTGTATCTGACAGGGGTGGCGGAGAGAAGGGAGAGATTCTGACTCTAGGAAGGTACTGTTTGGTCCCAAAAACCTTCTTTTTCCTTATGAACCTATTACCTTTTTTACCTTTCCTTGATAGTTAAAATTACATTGATAGAGTGTAAACTTTCATCTTTTTTACACTTCTTGTCTTAGCTTATACCATTTCTAAATACGGGATGTCCATGTGTGTCTTGGGAATGGCAGAAGAATTTAGAGGAGAAGTTGCTGTCAACGCTTTATGGCCTAAAACAGGTGAATTTTTTTTTATGGTACTAAAGTATTGACTTCTGTATTTTGACTGTTGGAACTTGTTGTACTTGACATATAGTGTACTTCACACTTCTTCTGGAATTGATTCAGGAGAATGAGCAGTTCTTCTATACAATTTTTGTTCATCCTGCATGAGTGCTGGTCTTCATTCCTAGTTCTCAGTAGACCATTGCCACTTTGATCTAAACTCATCTTCAGCTAGTTTGCAACCCATTCAACTCCTTCAGTTTGTTGAAGCATGTGTATAGGTTTGGCTTGTCTGTACTTTTTTTCGTGCACCCAGAGTTTTGGTTTGGACAGAATCACAAAAGTATTAGTGCGCTTTCATTAGCAGGTATTGAACATCTGTGTAGGTAGTAGTGTTTAGAGTTCCTTGCTAGTTAAATTGCCAGAGTTCACATAGAACTGACAAGATAGATACCTCTGTGAATGCTGAAATAATTTAAAAAAACACATTCGTAGAAATTTTGGCACAGTGCAGTTCTGTGAAAAGTTGTTCACAGAACTATGTGATTGCAAGTTACAGGAAATTAAAGAGCTCTGTGGAAGAAAAGCAACTCAATGCTCCCATGTCGTATTAACATCAATTTATTTTCTATGGGTCTGTGGGAGTCAGGGCTGCTGTTCGAGATTTGGCCAGCTGTTTGCCAAGGAGGCCAGTCTCTTCACCCCAAATACATCTACGGGCAGAAATGATACTGATGTTAACATCAATACCAGACAGAGGGTAATCCTGCCCTTTAGTGGTGCAAGTTCCATCATTGTGTTAGGAAACATTACAACAGCAGTGTCTATTTCCTTAACTAGTGCAGGGAGGGAAGAAGCAAGAGGAGTAAAAAATATGAACCAAGATCCTCTTTTGAGGATGGTGCTCTAGTGTAATAAGTATCTGTACATAGACACTTTTCAGTGTTTTCCTGTTAGGAGTTGCAGGCCCCCTTGGACTTGTGTGAACTGGAACTCTGTGACCTGCTTTCTCTAAAGTGAGAAATATGAGCAAAACTGAACTATTTCAGACAAAATCAGCTGAGTTTCTTAGCTAAAATAGGTGATAATCAATTGGACACTCGGGTTAGTGTGTCTGACAGACTTGGTCATTTTTCATTGGTCTGGATGCTTGCATCTTAAATTCTCCCAGTAAATAAATGAATGCCTCATAATTCTGCTCACTCTATGAGTTTTACCCATAGAAGTATTTTGGTGAGGGATTGATCTTTTTTGAATTATAATTATATTGTTCATGATAATTTTATCATCACAAAAACTGTACTGTGTGGAAGAGGATAAGGTCTTCATCTTTGATGTACTGAAGGCAACTACATGTATAACTTTGGAGTCTGGATTGCCTTCCAGTGGAGTAAATGCTCACCTTTCAGGTTTCAGGTTTGCGTTGTATTTTTTTATTTCTGAGGCAGTTAGAAGAAATATGAACTTATTTCTGCATACTTGCTCCAGGAAAACCTCAGAAAAGTTTCAGTGAAGATTCCTGAGGATCTGTGTGGTCTGGAACAGAGCTTGAAACTTGACTCTTGAAATCTTTAGCTCCCTAGACCTTATGGCCATCCGCCTGTCTTGTCTCTAAAATGCCACTGCTAAATCGGTTTTATGTCTCCTCAGAATCCTGTATGGGGGAGTAATTAGGTTTTTCATTAACAGAGGTGACCTTTTACCTACCATTGTGTGGGTTTTTTACGGTCAATGACTGATCAAACAATGTATGTTGTCTGTGAGAGTTAGGGACAGTAAAGGAATTAACCTAAAATGTATTGTTCAGACAGAGAGACATGGTTTGAAGCTGCAGACAACACTACCAATTTGACTAATTTTTTCATGCAAAAGATGTTACAAGATTAAGGATGTCTTGTAAGTGCACATATTTACATTCTACATAGGCACATTATGTGCCCCCTCCACAGTGTTCTGATGTTCCAACACCTGCTTTCTGATTCTGGATATGCTGGAATAAACATTCACCAATATTGTGGAAGTGAGTTGGTGCCTTTATGGGTCCCAACATACCAGTGGAAGCTGAAGAATTTTCTCTTGCAGAGACCAGCTGGTTATACTAGATATTTATTTTGCAGTGTAGCTATTTTCCTCCAGCCATCTGAATAATTTGGCTTCCTGTTTTTCATGGCGAGGGAAAAAAAGACCTGTTAGAATTTCTCCACTCGCTCACAAGAGAAGTTTTTTCAGAGGGATGGCTAACTTTATAAGCAGAAGTTACATTAAGTGTTATGTTGCATATTTGAATACATTATTTCTTTCTCATGTTTGCATATACTGAGGCACTCCAAATAGTACCAGTGTCTCAGATGTGGTCTTATTATTAAAGAATGTCTAGATGATATTAATTAAACTTCTGCGAAATCTGACATTCTTATGGAGTGGGGGGGAAGTAGGAAAACCAAACCAAAGAAAGCCATATCTATCTTTTTCTTGTGTCTGGCAGTGCCACTGTGTCCTTGGTAACACATCTGTACCTGGTAAAATAAGTTAGAGGAGAACACTGCATGAACTGCCACTTTAGTGCAGCTAATACCTGTTCCCGCAGCATCCCGCAGAACATGAGGCTTGGAAGTGCAGGAAGATTCAATTAACAAATGAAAACAGTATCTATTCCAATAAATGCTTTTCTAAATGAAGCTTTCTCTTTGGGAGACGCTGCAAAGTAATTAAAAAAGTAATTAGGCTCTCTGTAGAATTCAAGGTATGCAAAAGAGCTTTTTATTTGATGAATCCATTCTTGCTCGTTCATCTTAAGACTGTTAGAAACGTTAGATGAGCTCTCAAAGTGTGTATACATCAGTGATGCCTCCAGGAAAACCATTGTGTCCTCAGGTATAAAGGAGGATGATGTGTGAATTCTCTAGTACTAATAATGCTCTTTTGAGAGGTTTATCTTCCAAAAGTGAGAAAGTTAACTACTTTCTTGTGGTCATCCAGAGAGATGAACAGACTTCCACCATATCTAAAATACAGTTGCACAGTACTCAGTTTAAAAGTCCACTGTAATTTCATACAAATGTATTTAGCCTCGGTGTTAGTATGGATGCCTGGATGTGTTCGTTTACATATGACAGTGTGCTGGTAATAAGGTGCCAGGAGCTCTCCATTTATCTAAAAGTGAAAGAGGGTACCTATCAACAGGGCACTCCCATCACAAAGAGCTCAGAGGAATAACAGAGATGTCTGGGACAAAACTGCAAGTCTCTTTGTGTGCATTAGAGGAAAACCAGTATCACTTTTATGTGAAATAAATATAACAATGTGCAGTCAGACTACTGTTTGAGATGTTTTTGCTTCAGTCTATGCAAATAGGCTGACTATGCTCAGAAGAAAAATAGTTGACATTAACAAAGAAGTAGTAGAAATGTGGGCCAGGAAAAGTGAGCGGCTTAATGAATCCTGAGAATAACGGAATATATTTGGGTCAACAGAAGCCAGTAAATTTCATCAGAGTATTTGACAGAAATAGCTTCTGAACTGTTGGTAGTTATTAAAAAAAAAAAAAAGTCTTACGGGGCAGATAGCATTTCAGAGGACTAAAGAAAGGCAAATTTATTTTCTATCCTTAAAGATGAGAAAAAGACTTAGGTATACCTACATGTATGTACAGCATATCTATTTGTCACCTTTTATTTAAATGTGTATTAATAGCAGTTCACTTGAGTTGAAAAAAAGAGAAGCTGAGGTTGGTTAAAGGTAAATGAAACCTAGGGACTAATCCTGACTGCAGAAGAGTAAAATAAGGGGGTCAACAAGAATATCTACATACCTTTGCACTTTCCTAGAATACACTTGGACGGGAGTTCTCTGGCCAGCACTGAAGACTCTTGTCTGTTTTCCCAGTTCCTACTTTGGAAGGTGAATGATCAAGCTCAGATAGATATGTCCTGCACAGTGCCTATTTTTTGCCCTTTAAGAAATGTTGGGATCATTTCTGCATCAAAATTGGTGTTACCTTGTGTGGAATGGAAGCACCAAAAGGAGGAAAAAAGTGATGTGAAATTGGGTTTATTGTTCTGCCTCCATGCTCTTCTGTCCCAGATGTAGGAAAGGATTTGCAAGTCTGTCCCAAAACTTGGGGGTAGAGTGTTGAGTCTTAAAAAGCAGGTGGGAAAAAGCAAAACTGTATGAGGGGAAAGAAGTAACATGGCAAATGTCAAACGCTACAACCAGACAGCCTTTCTGTGGAATAGGATGAAAGAAAAATGGAAAGGATACCTCAGCCTGGAAGAGCAAATCACAGACTTAGACTGCAGCGTGCCACAATGTTAGTAGCTCCCGTGGGGGAGGCATAAACAAAACTAATGGAATGGCACAGAAGTAGTAGAATTGGTTAATATAAGAACCAGAAGCTTAGAGGATGTGAATTTTATTCTTGGGTCTAACACAGCCTTTCTGTGAAATCTTGAACAAGTTATTTGAGGTTTTGCTATTTGGATTCTCATTAACTTAGGAGAAACACTTTAGTATCATAGAATCACAGAATATGCTGAGTTGGAAGGGACTCACAAGGATCATCAAGTCCAATTCTTAACCCTGCACAGGACCATCCCCAAGAGTCACGCCTTGTGCCTGAGAGTATCTTGAACTCTGTCAGGCTTGGTGCTGTGATGAGTTCCCTGGGGAGCCTGTTCCAGTGCCCAACCACCCTCTGGGTGAAGCAGCTTTTTCTAATATCCAACCTAAGCCTCCCCTGACATTCCCTCAGGTCCTGTCACGGGTCACTACAGAGAAGAGATCAGTGCCTGCCCCTCCTCTTCCCCTCACAAGGAAGTTGTAACTGCAATGAGGCCTCCCCTCAGTCTCCTCCAGGCTGAACAGACCAAGTGCCCTCAGCCACTACTCATACGGTGTCCCCTCAAGGCCCTTCACCATCCTCGTTGCCCTGCTTTGGACGCTAAGAGCTTAATGTTTTTCTCATGGGCATTATCAAAAGGCTAAAATTAATCACCAAGATTTTCAGTGTAATAATCATCATAGGGAATACCTCTTAATGATTGAGGTATCATACATTCACTTTGAGGAAAAGAGTTGTCCTGTTAGTTTTTCATGACCTGAATAATCCTCAAAATCCAAGGGGGGCAGGGTAGGGTGTGAATGTCATAAAACATTCTGCGCTTTTTGATTCCTTTAGTAGTTTCCTGGTTTTCACTGTTGCTTGTAAAGAGTTACTGGTTGCTTGGGAGTATTTCACAGTTTTTGTCTTCCTACACTTTCCTTTTGCATGAAAAGAAAATTAAGGTTGTATACTTGCGAGAGAAATGGAAATTCTACATCATCAGTGTTTAAGCTTTGTTTTCTTACCCTTCAAAATTTCTAGCCATACATACAGCTGCTATGGATATGCTGGGAGGAGCTGGAATAGAAAAACAGTGCAGGAAAACAGATATCCTGGCAGATGCTGCATACTGCATTCTAACAAAACCAAAAAGTTTCACTGGAAATTTCATTATTGATGAAGTTCTGCTGCGAGAAGAAGGAGTTAAGGATTTTGATGTCTATGCAATTGCACCAGGTAAAAGAGACCTCTAAGATGAGAAGTAAGTTCAGGAAGGAGGGAAGGACATATGGAGAATATTAATATAGTTTTGTTTCTAGGGGCTCTTACATTAGTCTGTAAAAAAGTTGCTTTGTCCCAGCTTTGAGGATGCGCCTTCCTGGAAAGCACATATGTGTCCACTGGGAGTCTAATAATCAAATTAAATTAATTAATTTAATTTAATTTAAAATTTATTTAATTTATTTTATTTTAATTAATTAAATAAATTAAGAAATTCTTTAATTAAAAGAAAATCTACCTGCATTGTAAATGTATGTATTAGTATTTAACAGCTAGTGAGATAGATTTTTAATTTTTTCCTTCTTTAAGTGTTCTTCATTGCAACTTTAAAACCCCTCTAGGTCAGATTTTAAAGGAACAAAACTCTAAATGTGTTATTTCATGTTTTTTCCTTCAAGTTGTAGTTTATTTACTTACAGGCTTGGCTGTAATTTCATATGAAATGGATTCCTACTGTCCAACTTTACTTGGATTTATTATTCATTTTTCCTTCCTCTTAGGTCACCCTCTAATACCTGACTTCTTCTTGGATGTTGAAATTGACACTGCAGCTCTGAAACAAAAAGGATATGGTAGGGAAAGCACCATAATTTCTGACAATAATGAGTGCCCTCTCTATTTCAAGTTGTTTTTCTTTGTTCTCCTAAGAGTTTGGGCTCCACTCAAGGTATTTAGCAAAAAAACCTTTTCTCATTTGGAGAGTAAGATTTATGGAAGTGACTCTGTACTAAAAACTAGAGGAAAAAATCTTACCTCCTGCAGGACTTTTGTGGTGTAAAGTCAATGCATTATTTTGAAGAATCTTTTTTTAAGCATTTGAATGTGGTAGTAAGAAGGTCACAGGTAAATATCACTGGAAATTAAATAGCAAATGGCACATTTTGCAGGAATATCTCCTTTGCCTTGTTAAATTTATACAAAAGAACATGACATAAATCCTCCATGGCTTCTTTGATGAAACATGCACAATTTACACAATTAAAATAACTCTGAGATGAAATGCAGAAGTCTTTTTTAGAAAAGCATTGGGTTTGCTTTTTCAGAACTGTACTGTGTCAAGTTAGAGGACAACTAAGAATGCTGAACAGGTTTCATAGGAGTGTTGAAATAGGGATAAGAGAAGGGCAGAGAAGGCAAAGTTTGAACAGTTCCTTTCTGTTGGAAATACTATTTGAGCTACTGAATACTATTGAACTAGGAGGAGTGTTCTGCCAGAGATGGATGGTGTTAGTTCCCTGGGCCTGACGATACCAGGGCTCAGAATAGACCTAACTGTTACACCTAGGAGACTTTCAACAACATTTTTAGAGGCTGTTCAACTTAACTTACTTTTTAAATTTCAGATTCTGTCCTTTACTGTTAAAACTGCATGTTCACTGTCATACTGTAGAATGCTGATCAAAGCAGCAAACTGAGGCTTAGAAGCCTTTGCAGAAGAATTCATGAAAATACACATGTTCTTTACAAGGCAGACAAGACAGAAGTATTTTGAGATTAAAGTGATGGCTATTAAACACAGTGATTTATTTTTTTTTTAGTGTTGTCAGGAGTATATGGATTACATTTAAAAACTGCTGTGTAAGCATATGTAATGAACTGTGAACAGTAAGAATTTTGCTCTGGTTTTATTTCCACTATTCTTTTGACATATTTGGAAGCTAAATACATTGCAGAATTACCTTTAATGCTGTACACCTATTCAGATCCTGGGTGCAGAAAGCATCCTTTATGGGTGTAAGTACTAGAATGGGAACATAATCATTTACCCTACATAGAAGCTTAAATCTTTTCAAATGGAGCTCTCGATGCATGTTTCTCCATTCAGTTTTAAAGTGGTTTTCATTTGAAAGAGAAAAATAATCTTTCTTGCAGGTGCTGCCCAAGCATTGAAAGAGGAGAAGACAGAATCTACTCCAGCCAAGCCATGTGGGCCTATTGCAGAAACATTCAGAGTTATTCAGGGGGCCATGACTGAAGAGACTGTGAGGAGTACTCAGGGTGTCTTTCAGTTTGAATTGTCTGGTAAGACCATCAAATGTGAAGCCTTCTCTAGCAAAAGGCACTCAATGATTTCAAACAGAAGCACTCACCTGTTCAAGCTGATGCCAAAACAGACCAGCTCCTCTCCTGTTCAGCTGTGATGCTCCTTCTTAGGCTCTCCAGCAGACACAGGGAGCTGCTGCCACTCCCAGCGTATGCAGAGCCTTTGTCACTCTGGCTGCCCTCGCTCCCAGGGTTGGCCTGAGGACAGACAGGGGTGCTCCCAGGGTCTCCCTGAAACAGCTGCTGCCTCCAGCTCCGTGAGCGAAGGGCAGCCTTTGGGCTCTCCTGCCCGAGTCCCCACATGGGCACGTGGGGCTGGGGTCACCTCCCGGGGGTTGGCTTTGCCTGTCCCCAGATGGGAGGGAGGGCAGAGCGCCTTTGCTGCCTTGTCACCTCTCTTTGTTCTCTGTCCAGGTGACAGTGGCGGCACGTGGTATATTGACCTGAAGAACAAGGGTGGGAGCACTGGTTTCGGAAAGCCTCCTGGGACAGCTGATGTGGTTATGAGCATGTCGAGTGCTGACTTTGTGGAAATGTTCACAGGTGAGGGACAAAGGCACAGGTACCAGTGCCCAGAAAACCTTCTGCTGATGGGGGAGGAGACTGGCTTCTCGCTTCCTGATCTGGGATGGAGGAGCTTTCGGCTTTTTGTGGCTCGGGGGAAAGTATAGGCCAGAAGTGCTTGCACTTTTCTGGACTCCTGTGTTCTGTGAACAGGAAGAGAACAGAAGCTTACGCTGCTTTTATTAACCAGGTATTGCTATTTTAGCAGCCAGCGTAGCTTCAGAAAGAATCCAGTGAATGTGTTGTACTTCTTTTCTGCACATCTCTAAGCCGTGTTTCCTAAATGTGCACTGCTTTTACTGGAGGACTTGGTAGCAATATAACTGCTAGATCTCACTGTTGTGGCATTATATTTTCCTGTGTACCGGCTGTCTCCCATTCCTTTCATTTTCTAATGGTTCTGTTTCTTTTTAGGTAAACTAAAGCCAACTATGGCCTTCATGTCTGGAAAATTAAAGATTAAAGGAAATATGGCACTAGCAATGAAGCTCGAGAAGTTGCTTACGCAGCTTAACTCGAAACTGTAAGGGGAAACCCTTGCTAGAAGAACAGTGGCCTTTCATATATAACTGCAATACTGTTTTAAATTTGTAGTCCTCATTTTTCTCTGATGCAATATAAGAAATACAGATAAAATGTGAGATTTTTGTAGGAGAGAGAACTCCATCTGATTAAGGGAAGAAAGTGTTTGTGATTAAACTAATTTCTTCTCAAGAATACACTTACTGTGTTGCAGATATTTTCTTTACTTATGCTCCTCTGGATCAATGTAAGTGATCTGAAGTGAGCTTTTTCCTGCATAAGTTGCTTGTACACATTTCCCATGAAAAAGGTGGGGAGAGCAAATGTCCAGCTGCAGATCTGTGCTGGAAGTGCTAAGTGGAAGCAATACGGTCAGTTTTGCAGGACCTTAATTATATCTGGTAAATTAGCATCTCAAATTTTTTTTTCTTTCCCAAGTTCATTGCCTACGTGAGTTCTCATACCTCCGTATTGCACTCAGTTAGGCTGCACAGACATACTGATGATAAGTTTTCTTTTTGTCCAAAGGTACATTTGCATGCACACGCTCGTGTGCTCTCTCTCTACCCCTATCCCCACGACATCAGTGGAGGCAGCAACTTCCCCTTCCTTCCTATATCTGGTAAAGATTGAAGTTCAGTAGGAAAAGCATGAATGTTGCCACTCCGTAAGTTCACAAGTGCACACGTGAACTGCACCTTCATGTGACAGCATCTGCAAAGCCAGATGTACCAGCCTCTTAAGCTGTTTATTCATTGTCACCTGAAGAATTGCTCAGAATTTGGAACATTTACTCTTCTAAGCGAGCTGAGAAGCTTGCAAGACTTAGGATTTATTTTTTAATCCACTTGGCAGCGCAATAGTTTACAAGTTTTTAAAGCATGTGCCTGTCTAAAATTGCTTATGACCTGTATCGTGAGGGTCACATCTGTATTGCTTTCATCACAGTTCAAAATGTCATAGAATGGGTCAGGTTGGAAGGGACCACCAGTGGAGTCATCTGTCCAAACCTCCCTGCTCAAGCAGGGTCATCCCAGAGCACATGGCACAGGATTGTGTCCAGATGGTTCATGAATATCTCCAGTGAGGGAGAGTCCACAACCTCTCTGGGCAATCTCTTCCAGTGCTTGGTCGCCCCCACAGTAAAGAAGTTACTCCTCATATTCAGATGGAACTTCCTGTGCATCAGTTTCTGCCTGTTGGCCCTTGTCGTATTGCTTGGCACCACCAAGCAGAGCCTGGCTCCATGGTCTTGGAGCCTTCCCTTCAGATACTGAGTAAGGCAGTTGAATTCTGGTAATAAAGACAAAAACCGTCAAATTCACCTCTGCCTTGCAGTCTCAGGGATCTTGAAAAACAATAAGTTCGTTTCTCAGCAGGCACAATGGGCTGGGGCTGCTAAGAGAGGGAGGGTTGGAGGGAGTGGCTTACAGCACACTGGCCAACAGGGCAGCATGGGAGCCAAGGGCCACCCCAGTCAGAGGGGGCAGCCGTACTGGGCTGTGTGATTGTTCCCAGTCCAGCGCCCACACTGGGCTGTGCTTGGAAGCACATTCATCCCTGCCAGGCAGCCAGCTCTGCTCAGCTGAGCCACCAGCGTGGCCAGCTCCCCTCAATGTCTGTGTGCCTGCTGCCCAGCCCTAACTGCTGCCCCGCTGCCAATGCTGCCAGATCTGGGGGCCTGTGCCCAAAGGTTTCAGTCTCCACTGAGCAATATCTGCTTCCCACCTCTGTCCTGGTTTCTGGGTTGGTCACTGCTCTGTCCCTCACTGCTGACTTACCTGGCGATCCCAGAACACTGTCTGCACAGTTCGGACACCTGAAGGATAGGAGAAGCACTGGTGTACACCAGGACATAGAA
>VZRE01009974.1:0-71621 GCA_013396775.1 Cephalopterus ornatus
CCTGCCATGGACAGGGTCACCTTCCACTACACCAGAGTGACACGACACGTCCCGTATTACAACAGACCTTTGGAAAGGAGACAGGAATAATTTTGCCATGTCAGACAGGACAAGAAAGACACCGGCTAAAGCTGGGAGAGGAAGATCGTGGGTGGGATGTCAGGGAAAATCTTTCTGGTGGTAAAAATGGTTGAAGCCTTTGATAAATTAAACGAGGAAAATGTAGAGTCTCCGTCATTGGAGGGGTTTTGAAAAAGAACTGACAAAAACCCACATGGGAGGGATGGCTGAGACTGCCCCGGGGATGGACAGTGGGTGGGTGGATGTCTTGAAGTCTCTTCAAGCCCTGTGCTTTGTGGGACTTCCAGCAGCCACAGAAGGTTGGTCCATGAAGTGCAGTGCCAACAGAGTTGTCTTCAGGGGTGGGCAAAGTAAATAGCCTTTTAACCAAATGAGAATTTGAGAGGGAAAAACAATTTATAACACTGTAACATTTTGACATCCGTTCCAGTAATTAATTTCCTAGTCAAACTGGCATGAACAATGGATTTAATTCTTCTGATTTCTCTTTTTTTCCTGAGAAGTTCAGAAACTAATGACAGAAAAGACAATTTTTTTGCTCTTTTTTTTTTTTTCTAGAAACCGGATTAATGTAGAGGAGATACAACGTCACCTTACGATGAAATTTCTGTGTTGCTGTAAATGACTTATTGATCCTTTACATACTACATTAACAGAAACTGTGGAAAATAATGAGAAAAAAATCCATATGCTTAATACAGATTTAGAAATCAAGTAGCTCTATCAGGCTTTTTTTTTCCCACAAATATTAATAACAAATAATGGCAGAAGGGTGTGCAACAAAAGGTGTTCTAGATATTGAATGCTAAAGCCTAATGGAGGACAGGACAATTAGCACAGTCATTCAAGACACAAAGAATCACATATAGCAGTAGAATATTAATAATAAACTGACAAACCCCACAGAAACAGTGATTAGTTGGCTTTATATTATATTTTTATATATATATATATATATATATAAAATTGAAAAGGCTAGTAATGAGGGGTTTTTTCCTAACTACACTGTAATAAATTGTTGCTGTCCTGATGAGGCACTAAGCAGAAATCACTGCCGGAGGAACATTTGCATTTAATTAATCAGGTGGAGAGTTATTTCATTATCTAAAGTATGACCCATTCTTTCACGAAATTATGTTTATTTCTTTCAAGCCACTGTAAAGCCAAATCTTACTTTGAGAAGGGCACTGAGTGTTTTTTGGATTGTATTAGTGGCCAAAGGTTAAGATAACCAGTAAATCCCTGATGACCCTAATTATGGGAGAGGTCGGAAAAAAGTTGACCAATGACTGACATCTGTGTGGCTTTATTTTTTGGTCTTATTTTTTCCCCCCTGACTAACAGCAAAACCTGAGCACTATGCATTAAAAATGGAATTAATTAACCATGAAAGCTGGAAAAGTCAGGAGTCTGTGGTTCTGCTTCACTCTCTCTGCTGCCCATTAACAAATCCTGTTCTTTTTAACGCTGTCCCATGATCTGGGGTGAGCAGAGTGTAGTTGGACTCTTGCCTTTAAGGGATGGTTGAATATCTTTCTCTTGCCAGTGGCTTTTTTTAACCTTCCTAATGGAAAATTGCCTCCTAACACATTGAAAAAGTCTCCATGGACCTTAATGCGAGTCCAGACATCTGGGACAGGATTCAGTTACCTGAACATCTGTGGTTATTGATATTCGAGTTGTTCTGGTCCTACTTAACTTCCAGCTGGTCAGGAATAGGACAGGTGTTCCCTGAATCCATCAGCATGGGTGTCTCCAATGCCCTGGCATTTCTCAAATATCCAGGGGTGTCACGTTAGGACAAGGAAAACAAGTGCCTAGAACAGAAATGCCTCCCTCTGCAAACATACATTTAGATGATGAAAATGAGATGTCCAGGTTTCCATCTGGATCTTGTCCCTGCCTTTGCTGAGTCTGGCTGAGGTGGAATTCATTTTCCCCCTGGCAGCTGAGCTGTGTGTTGGGAGCTGGAAAGGTTTTGAGAACACATCAGCGTTCGGGCTGTTGCTGAGCAGTGCTGGCACAGCAGCCACCTGTTGGAGGAGTCCAGAGGAGGCACCGAGATGATCAGAGGCATGGAGCAGCTCTGCTGGGAGGAAAGGCTGAGAGAGCTGGGGTTGTTCAGCCTGGAAAACAGAAGGCTTTGCTGTGACCTAATTGTGGCCTTCCAGGATGCCAAGGGAACTGACAGGAAAGATGGGAGAGAGAGTATTTACGAGAGCATGGAGTGACAGGATAAGGGGGAATGGCTTCAGACTGTCAGGGAGTAGGTTTAGACTATGTTTGAGGAAGAAATTCTTGACTGTGTGCGTGGTGAGTGCCTGGAAAAGGTTTCCCAGAGATGTTGTGGCTGCCCCATCCCTGAAAGTGTTCAAGGCCACGTTGGATGGAGCTCTGACTGACCTGGGCTAGTGGGAGGCGTCCCTGCCCTTGGCAGGGGGGTTGGAACAGGGTGACCTTTAAGGTCCCTTCCAACCAAACTCTTCCGTGATTCTGTGATTTTCTCCAACATTCCTCCCTCCCCAGTAGGCTGGGAGTGGGCAAAATCTTGGGAAGGGAAACAGTCAGGAATGCTGATCCAAACTGAGCAAAGCAATATTCCATATCGTATGTCATGTGCTCAGCAATAAAAGTTAAGAGAAGGGGGTAAGAAGGGGCACTCCTTATTACAGTGCTTGCCTTCCAGAGCAACCCCTAAGCTCCACTGAAGCCCTACTTCCCAGAAGTGGTTGAACATCCCCTGCTGATCGGTCCTTTGCTCCTGCATGAGGCCTTTCTGCTTTTGCTTTATTGAACAGCCTTTATCTTGACCCAGGAGTTTTTTCCACCTTTTTTTCTTCCCCCACCTCCGTATCCTGCTGAGAAGGGGGAGTGACAGAGCAGTTTGGCGGGCACCTGACACCCAGACAGGGTCAACCCACCACACCAACTTAAAAGCCTGCTTGTGGTATTCTGCTTCCAGACCAAATGGGAAGAGATTTAGAAGAAGAAGAATCACACTTTGGGTGAGTTCAGTGACCAGCTGCCTGTCCTGAGATCTTAATTAGCAGAGACTTAGAAGTTATTAGACATATTTACACGGGACCTGGCAGAATGGGAGCTCAGACTGGAAGGAAAGCAATCCCTGAGCACAGCCAAATAATAAATTCAGTGATACCTCAGTGATCATGGTGTTGACTGTGCCATGTCACCAGGGTGAGTTAAGCCAGCTGGTCGCTCTTGGTGGCCCGAGGACCACAGATAAGCCCGTGCCTGTGGTTGTTCTGCAGATGGTTTCACACTGTAACATTCTGGGCCAAAAAGTGAGGGTTCTGGTTGCATTGTTTACAGTAGTAATGAGGAAAGTAAGAAACATGTTATTATTTTGATTGCACCGTAGTAACTGAGTAATTACACACCGGGGTAATTCAGGAATGACTAAAGAGAAAGGAGGACCATAATTAACTACTCCATCTTGCAGCATAGACCCTTCTTTGAGGGAATGACATAATAACATGGAAGTTCTCTCTCCTTACAAACCTAAGTAATATAGAAATAGTTCTCAGCACAGATAAATTGTTCACCTTAGGGAAATACTGGAATAAAAGCTTTTGAAGGAAAACAACAAAACCTATATACCTAGAAATTATAGATGAGTGTGTAAAGAGTTAAACTGTGAGGATTGTGATGCATTTTCAAGTTTGGGGGGAGAATAAATTCTGACTCTTTTCCAACTAGCCATCAGATTCAATGTCTTTTCACGTACAAGTTTGAATTGCCTTTCTAGAAAGATCAGAGATTTATTCTAGTTTTTGAAGATGGCATATTTGAAATCCTAGAACCATCTTCAGGGCTCAGTAGAAAGTTAAAAGATGAGATTAACCCAATAAGCAAAGCCTCTTTTTTAGTCATTCCAGCCTCCTCAGAGGGTTCTGGATATCTAGGATCTAATTTCTCTACTGTCTCTGACCCTTGACCAGCTCCATCATTTACCCAGGGGTTTACAAAGACTCAAGGTCTCTCTCTATGAGAAATTCTTTCCACCCCCTCCCCCAAATTCCCTGTTTTCCCATTCTTTAAAAAGCTCCCACTAGCTTTAAAATCAGAATTAATCATTGCTCTTTTTGCTTACTCCACAAAGCTTCTGGTACCCCCCAGAAGTTTGTATCTTCCCGGATTGAAGCCCTGGGTAAGGAAAAACCTAAATATTTCCAACAGAGAATAAAGGAAGACACAACTGTCAAATTTTAATGGATGATTTAATGATTGATGATAAGCAGAGAAGAGACAGCTCACTATGACATTTCTTTTCACCATCATTTAGACTAAGGCATATCTGCACCTCTTGCCCTTCCAAAGGGAGGGAAGCTTCCTGGGATGCAAACAGATTTATTGAAATTACCACAAGATATATTCTCCACCTACCCCATCATATTTCCCATATTTTGATGGTTTTCAATGATGGATAAGTAGCAGGAAAAGCAAAAGGTTGCAGTTGTTTTATTACACAAACCTTCACAGACACAGGGCATAACGAAAGAAATAAATAAACCAACCCTAAAACACTAAAAAAAACCCCACCAGGTTTCTCTTGGATTATCCAAAATTATGAATACTGGTTATTCAAGACTCACTGTAGCTACAGTAACAGAGGTAACTAAATATTTTAACCCTTATCTAACACTACAACACTGGAGATTTAATTCTATGACAGATGGCTGTTTAGCTACAAAGATCTGCAGACAGTGATTCACATCCTCCCCTTGGCAACCAACTCCACAGCCCAGTTTTTCTTGCAGTTGCAAAATTTTTCTTGTAGTTATGAGGTTTTCTCTAATATTTGATTTGATTCCTCCCTGCCGGCTTGTAAACCCACTTCTTCTGCCCAAAATGATGAGAAGGAATAACTGATGCTTGTCTCTTATGTAACATCTATTTTAGCCACCCTCAGTCAATCACCAGTCTCTGTTTTTCTCTGGAATCACAAGCCCAGTTCTTTGAGGCTTCTCTCTTGATCTCACTTGCCCAGCTTCCTCCCTCTAGCAGCTTTGTCTGAGCAAACTCTGGTCCCTCTGTTTTATTTAATGGCAAACTTACAGTATTTATAAGTATATTGTGGGGGAAAAAACAAAGGAAATACAACAAAATTTTGAAGATTCTTTTGAATACCTTTTAATGTAAAGCCAATGCCATTCAAAGGTTTCTCTTCCCTTAAGACCTAACTAAATGTGACCAAAAGGAAATTGAAACTTCACCCGAAGATGGGCTGAAGAGAGTCAGAAACGACTTGGAGAATTTTGCACCTTTTCTGCAGCTCCCTGGTCCCTCCTGCTCACAGAAATTTTTTTGTAGTCTTTGTAGAAGTATAGGTTTTCCAGATCAATGAGTTATCTAGAAGGATTTGACATTTTTCTTGCAAAGAAGGTGCCTCTACCCTTATTTTCTCCCATCTGGTCACGAGCCTGCAGGAAGTTAAACCGCAGGGAGCATCTCGGGTTTGTGGTTTTCCGAGCTTTGTTCCTCGGAAAGGCAAAAGGAGAGGGCAGAGAGTGACTGAGCCATCATAATACTGGAAATGGCCAGTGTGACCCACTGACCTCTGAAACAGCAAAAGTCATCAAACTTCCCGTTTGCTCTCTGAGCAGAACAGGGGAAGTGTAGTAATTTCCCTCCCTCACTCCCCTCTTGCTGTGTCAGGATACCCACATACCATCAAATCACCACTTCCACACCAGGGTGGGGAGAGGCTTGGTACAGGAAGAAGTGAACTACAAACAAAGCAGAGTTGTAAACTTATCAGAGGAGCCTTCTCAGAAGCAGAAAAACATTCATAAATCTGGGTGACTTCTGGGAAGTCGGTGGTGTAGGACATGGGGATGGCAGAGCTTGTGGAAACAGTGATTCTCCTCTGGTGAGTTCCTGCAGGATGAGCAAGGAGGCTCAAAAATTTCCTTATTTATCTGAATCTTGTATAACATGTAGCAACTAGGTGCAGGCATCGGTGGGAATGCACATTCGTTGCGCAGTAACAGCGCACAGCATTTCAAAGGAGCAGTTAGAGGGAGAGGGATTATTTTGCAAAGAAACATCCATTTCCCCCTGACGTGAACAGAAAGGAAAGAGCAGAAATCTGCCTCCCAGACTGATTCACCACTACTGTTAAGGCCACCGTGTGGATCTCGTTTCCTGGGAAGTTCCAAGCAGTGAAATCATTCCTGACACCTTGTCCCTGCCCAAGAACTACGTGGAATTTTCACACCAAAGTGGCTCCATGATCTGAAGTTTGGATGAGGATGAGAGAGTGAAGTGTCAGGAACAGCTTGATTTGTGTGACACAGGACACTCGAATGTCCCAACTGGAATTTGTGTCTCCAGAACTGCAGCTTTTGTGTTGGCAGAAGGCATCTCACCACAGTTATTAGATCACAGAGTCACAGAATCCCTGCTCATCTCCGATCACACCCACTCACATGGCTGTTACTGAAATTCTGAGTATCAGCCCAGAGAGAAGATGTCTCCAGATGGTAAAATGTGTAACATTAAATTTTGTCAGGGTTTAACCATGGTTTATCCCCTCTCCAATGGGAGGGGGGAGGAAATTCAGGAGAGAAAAGAAAATAGAACTTGTGGTTTGATATAAGAACAGTTTAATAGTTGAAACAAGTAAAAGAAAAGAAGAAAGAAGAAGAAGAAAAAGAAGAAGAAGAAGAAGAAGAAAGAAAAGAAGAACAAGAAAGAAGAAAAAGAAAGAAGAAAAAGAGGAGGAAAGAAAAGAAGAAGAAAGAAGAAAAAGAAGAGGAAAGAAAAGAAGAAGAAGCAGAAAGAAAAGAAGAAGAACAAGAAAGAAGAGAAGAAGAAGAAGAAGAAGAAGAAGGAAGAACAACAAGAAGAAAGAAAGGAAGAAGAATAAGAAAGAAGAAAAAGAAAGAAGAAAAAGAGGAGGAAAGAAAAGAAGAAGAAAGAAGAAAAAGTAGAGGAAAGAAGAAGAAGAAGAAGAAGAAGAAGAAGAAGAAGAAGAAGAAGAAGAAGAAGAAGAAGAAGAAGAAATTTTTTTTTTCATTTTTAAAGGATTTTTATTTTCTATAAAATAATCAGCTTTTTACTTCTTTCATTTTTCTTCTCTCTTTTGGAATCTTATTTGCCCAGAAAGAACCATCTCTGGGTGCAAGATAACTCACCCCTCAATGTGTTCATCTTACTCACACTGACAGTCCATACATGGGCCATTACCAGTTGTTGGGGGACAATTTTGCAGCCCTGATGATTTCACAAGAACTTGTCTGTTTATAAGCCTCTTACTGCTGGGTCTGTCTTCGACGAATTTGAAAAGGTCAAGAGTTCATTCCACTTGACTCAGACAAAACAACAAGCTTTTTACCAAATATGAGGGTTTGAGCAATAATTCTCAGGAAGGTGAAGAAGAACAGTTTGGAGGGAAGGGAGACAGCTGTTTATGCAACACGTTTTGTTGTAAATCATCAGTCAGATCAGAGCAGTGCCAGCACAAAGAGCACAAATATGTTGAAAACTCTATTTAAAGTGAGAGAGTTATTTAAAAAATCTTCAAAAGGCTCCTAGAAGGCAGAAGCACCAAATCACAGTGTTGTTGGAGAAAGTCAGGCATCTGAAATACTCAAATATACAGTGTTAATTAGAGTTTATTTCTTTTTTATCCTTCCAGCTTGGACAAGGAAATTGGAATAGGTCAGCTACAGACTTCTTCAAAGCAATATTTTATTTTTTCATCTTTTTCTTTTTGTTGATAATAGCTCTCAAGAGAAGAGTTGGTACAACATTCAGAGAGTAGCACGTTGTGGTCTTTCCTTTATAGCCACTACACAGAACACTTTTTGAGTAAAGAAAAAGAAAAATTATAGCTCGGTTGCTGGAATTTAAAGAAAAAAATTCTGCACAATGTGGAAAGAACAAAATATCAGATCAAGTGGGATACCTTTTAATTAGTTACATATTTTATTGTCTGATAGAGAACTTGCTAAGGCACTGCTCTGCCTTTTCAAAATATTAAAAGCACCCTCAGAGCTACAGTGCAGCAAGGACAGTGTTTAAACCCTCAAACCCAAAGAAATTGATATTAAGCTAGAAGTATTGACTATGACTTCATCCTGTGTTATTATGTCAATAAAAATGACAATAAATGCGATATGAAAGCTGTAACTCAGGGTACTTGCAAGACTTAAGTAATGAAACTTCACAGCAACTTTTCACGGCAATAAAATGTTCCCTTTGAAGTTTTAATATTAAAATATTCAGAGAGAGCTTGCTGCTAGTAATAGAGCTGCTGTAAAAATACAGGCAATTAATTTCCACACACTTGCCCCTGTTTCAGGATAGAAGTTCTGTCTCTGTCAGAGGGAGGAAAACTGAGGCAATCACATATCATAGACATTCAGAAATGTGAGTGAATTAGAGGCAGAAGCCCCCAGAATATAATGCTGAGATTTGAATTCCTGGTTTAGCCCAATATCTTTGAAGATCTCACCTCAGGGGAAGAAAAATACAACTTGGGTGTTGGTCTTCTCCATCCGTAATTAGGTGCATGCTACAGTCTGAGGTCAGCACAGTCTGAAGTTCTGCAGACATCTTGGTGTTGGTGTTTTGGGGTTGTTTTTTTTTTTTACCTGCTCTTACTTGGATAACAGCTCTTATTTTTTTTTTTTTTTCTTCAGGATAACAAATATTGCCTAACATGATTTGCCTGAGACCAGAATGGAATTGGTGGCTGGGCCAAAAGCAAATCCAGGGCCCTTCCTCCACTCTCATTTTCTAGACATTAGCTCATGTTCTTTGAAAACTACATGCTGCAACCTCACTGCTATCACAGCCTGCACGGAGCTTTAATTTGGGATGACTTTGGCTTCTGTTGTGATTAAATTGGACTCTTATCATAACCCAAATAGCAGCTCTCGGTGTGTGTTTTCCCAGAACACAACAATATTGGCTCAGCCCCAAGCTGGCACTCTGCACCCCAGACCTTGGCTGGGAAATGGTGTCTGTAAATACATCCACATGCAAACACTCCCGTACACAGATCCCCTCACACACACACACGTCCACACTGCTCCAGGCACTGAGATGTGACAGGGACAGAGTCTCCAGAAGTCATCTGGAAGCTGCAAATCCATTTTGAGATGTAAAAAATCACCTTGATGCAGTTCGAGTCGCCAGTTCCTGCTCTTGGTGGCTGTATGGCCATTGAAGCCTTTCAGAGACCAGCACTTAATGAGTCCATATAAAAGAGTTGCTCCAAGTTTTAAAATAAACTTTAAAAAAATCATTATTTTTCCTTTTATTTGACAACCACCCCTGGTGATACCCCTTCCTTCCCCCTGCTCCTTGCACTGCTGGCTCTATTTAATCAAGGCAGGCAGCCCCACTTTCCAACTCTTTGTGAGTAGGGGTGGAGAAAACTCAATGCACATCCCACCCATCTGAACTTCCTGGCAAGTCACTCGGGTCTCACTGCCTCCTTATTCTGCTTGTTTGAAGGATCTATTCTCTTAAGAAGTCCTTCAAACTGCTTGGTAACAAGCCCTGTCTCCGGATGCCAGAGGGACAACACAGAGCCACTTTGTGAAGAAGGAGGTTGGCTGTCCTCCCCACTCACAGGGAGAAGGGTCTCGCTGAGAAATGCACTTGGATGGTGCTGAAAGACGTTTGTCAAGTTCGTCAAAGGGTCTCTGCACCTCGTTGGAGCCGGCCTTGGGAGAGGGAGGAGGGAAATCCCCATCCCAAGACTGTCTCTGTCACACTGGGAGATTAAGAATTAGCCTTTGTCCTTGGTAAAAGTCAGGGAGGGGAGGGACACATCCTGGGAGAAGCCTCACTATGTCCAACACACTTAGGCCAAGACCGTGGCAATTTCCCTCGGCGAGCTGTCCTGGTCCCAGACCCTCCCTGTATCTTCATGCTGCTCTTTGATTGTCTTCAAAGGGCATTTCTCCTCTGCTGAATCACAGTTTGTCCCTCCTTCCCAGACAGTAAAAAGGATGCTTTGCAAGAAGCACCCAAAGGAATTAAATGTTATAAATGCCCCTGGTGCAGGAGAGCAATTGTCCCACAGGGCTGATACTCAGCAGCTGTGAGCCCTGAATACAATGTGCTTCCCACTGCAGCAAGCCTTTGCTTGGCAAAGCTTTTCAATCCAATGACTTATCTGCGTGGGCAGCAACACTTCCCTGTTGGTCTCATTCTTCCAGCCTCCCTCTCCCACCTCAGCCATTGTCAACCTTTCAGTCACAGCCGTAACCCAGTCTAGCAGCCCTCATTTCTTTTGGCCCCCTTTCAGGCTGTTTTAAGCTGTTTGACAAAGCCTTGAAATGACTTAATCCAAGGAGAAAAGGTTTGCAGATTACATTTGCTGGAGTAACTCCTGGATTTAGATTTCCTGCCTCCCTCTCAAGCTCGGAGGAGGAGGTGTGTTCCTCGGTGACGTAATGCCAGCAGCAACAGACCGAGTAACTCACTCACCAGCCTTCCTGCTGCTCACAGATTGCAGTGATAACTCTCTGCAAAGGCCTCACAGGCCTCAAGTCCTGCCCTGGCAGGTCAGGGATGAGGTTTTGTTGTTCAACACAAATATCCTGCAAACCTCCATCGCTGGAAGGGTCACTTGCATGTCCTTCATCGCCGCAATGTCAGTGAATCTTTGTTGCTCACCGGACAAGATTTGAGCTTCGCCCTCAGGTAGCTGAGCTTTGCTAAGTCCCTATTTGTTTGTCGCCCTAATTTTTATTGCCATTTCAATTTCTAATGAGATGGCTGGGTAAAAGCAAGAAATGAAGCAGGGCATCCAGGTATTTTCAGCCAGCTGCGAGGCAGCATGTAACTTCTACAGCACGCTATGGAAATGCCCTAGACACAAATTAAGAAGGAAAATCAGGTCTATAAAATGCTTTAGGGCATCTTTTTTTAAAACCTGATACATTTAAGAAAAACTGCTGTCCTCTGAGGCAAAAGAAAATAAAATTCAAGACAAAGTGCAAAATAGAAACAAAAGAAAGGCTCCACCACCCATGGTCCCAGTCAAAGCTGTGCAGCTGGGAATGCTACTGAATTTTTTAGCAGGGAAAATGAGAGAAGAGGCTCCCAATCTTCCCTACTCCCAAATGTCTCCTTCTGGCAGTTCAGGTTTAAATCTGTGTTCAAGTCCTTTGCCAGGTAGGATTATATTGGGATTGCTGGTCTGAGTGATGGCCTTAGATCTGATTTTTGATTTTGATTGGGGCTAAAACAGAGGAGAAAGCAGGAGGAGAGGCTTCAGTTCCAGAAAGTGTTTGATGCAGGATGGAGTAAGCCCAGAGAATACAGAGTGTGCGAGGAAGATACTATGGCCTGAAACAGAGGAGGTGCCAGAAGCCCTGTGAGAAGTTTGTTGGTGGGAGCTGAGCAGCCCCGTGCTGTTTGCATGGTGAGCTGATGGCTGAAGAACATCTGCCCTGAAAGTCAATGAGGAAGGGTGCTGGAGATCTGAGACCTGAGACAACAAATTCCCACTAAGGCAGTGACAAAGGTGTGAAATACATCATCATCATCAGGGACAGGTACTAAGACCAGAGACTTTGTGGCTGTTCCACCCTTGGAATGTTCAAGGGCAGGTGGGATGGGGCTCTGAGCAACCTGGTCTAGTGAAATGTGCTCCTTCTTATGGGAGGACAGCGGAAATGAGATGATCTTTAAGGTCCCTTCCAACCCAAATCATTCTGTGATTTATGATTCTAAAATTGGGACTGGTCCATATTCCAGTACGGAACAGGGGAGAAGCAAATCCTGTTGGGGTAAAAGTTAATGAGGAAGGTCTGAAATTAAAAAAAAGGATGGAAATATTACGAGGTGTGTGAAAAAGAGGAGAGGCAAAAAGGGATGAAGCATTTTGACAAGGGGTGTTCGTAGTGCAGCAAGCTCAGTCCCATCTCCAGCCTGCTCGGCTGAAGGAACAAAGCAGAACAACCTTTCCAAAAGTGCCTGAAAAGAATCAGAGAACAGCTCCTGCTGTGGCTCGTTCTTCAGTCTCCAGTTCAAACACAGCCCGGGCTGTTTGTTCCCACAGTGCAGGGCTGACCCTGAAATCCTTCACGAGCCTTTGCTCACTGCAGGCCCAGCTGAGGGCAGAGTTCCAGCCATCTGCTGCTATTTTTAAAACTCCAGGTTGCAGACGGTTTTCTTTAGCTACCGCCCCTCTGGGGACTGCCTTAACCAGAAGGGCAGGGAGCAGCAGGGCCCCTGTGAGCACCCCAGGGATCCTGGGGGATTGAAGTGCAGCAGGAATGGAGGCAGGACTGATTTTGTACAAATGAGAGTGTTTAATGGAACATCCAGTCCTTCGAAGTCTCAGCTCTGGAGGGGCTGGGAGGCTTCAGGCTTTGGTGTGTAACCACCAGGCAGCAGCTGGGCCAGCTGAGGGAACTGCCAGCTGAATTTGGGTAAGGAAGGTGTGGAAAAAAAAAATGCATCACTGCCAGAGCTTTCTTGGCTTCAGGTGGGTGTTGAGGACCATAGAAATGGACAGGTGAAGTTTTATACTCAGAAATTTCACTCGCCCTCTTGTCAGAAACATTACGTTATACACCCGAATTCAAGGTTTCTCCTACAGCCTGGCACCCCACGGGCTGCCCTTCCTACTTACATCTCCGTTAGAGCGGGTTTTGGCTCCAAGCATTCCCAGGGAACGCCCCAGTTTTGCCTTGGCTGTCCTGTCCCGTGTCTCATAAAAGACTGAGATCCTGAAAATCTTCACGGAACAGTCAATCTGCTTTCACCAGTCTGAGGGACAGATTAATCAGACAACTAAAGTGTTACTGTTCTGCTGGATTTCTGTCTCAGTATAGGCAAATAATTTCTGTCTATATCTAGATGTGATTAAGAGGCAGTTGACACATTTGAATATAAAATCCTTCTTTCTCACCAGACAGGACTAATTTAAAATCTTCTCTAGTGCTTGTCATTCACGCTGGCAAGGAATTATATTTTATTTCTGATCATTTTTATATTTGCCCTTTAGATATTAAACTGAGCTATATGTTCAAAACTGGAACATAAAGATCCATGTCAAATACTGCAAATGCTTTTATTTTTACTGACAAATTTATGATTTTTAAAAAGTATTTTATTTAAAACCATAGACGCTGTTTGCATATATCTGCATAAGCATATACAAGGGAGACAGGAATCTATTAGAGTCTATTGAGATCAATATTGTCAGGGAATTTTCCAGTTATTTAGCTAAACCTAATTTTGTCATCTGAATAGTTTTCATGTTTCACTAACTGAATTCAGCAGACCTGCAGTGACTTTAATAGATGTTTAAAAATTTGCCTCACACGTGGACTCCTACCTTGCCAACATCTAAATTTAGATGTCTTGGCTTGCAAGTCCAAATAAATCTTCTATGGAATAACAGAATTCTGCTGTGTCTCAAAAATATTAAAAATAATAATCTGCTTCAAAACATCCATAGAATACAGTATGAAATGATAATTTTTTTCCCTCCAACATAAAAGCACAATAACTTCAAACAAACAAACAAACAAAAATTAAAAAGAAAGCCAAAATGAAGCAATAAAAAGAACCGTTCAAATCACATCTATGAATTTAGTATCAGCTGCCACCTGAGTCTTCACCTAGACTCACCTAAGAACTATGTTACATCTTTGCTGGGACAACAGGAGTTGGAAAAGTGTGTTCCACATAGACTCATTAGTAATTTTACACAAGTCTGGTCCACATGCTTTTCCATATGTGAGGCTCCATGCGCAGGATTTTATACACCTACATCCGCACACTTTGCTTTCCTCAGTCACATGGAAGTCATACTCTAGTCTGAGAATCCAACTTGGCACAAGAGTGTGGGATCCCACTGGTTTCCATACCTCACCTACCACCAAATCCCACATATTTCCAATTAATTAAATTTACAGACCTTGCAGCTCCTCCAGTTCTATTCCATTTTCATGATTCATGCAAAACACTCAAGTGACTTTACTGAGTGAATCTCTTAGGGCTGTGCATTATTTAAATCATTTATGTTGATTTATATCTGGAACAGATGTATGGTGCTGAAACCCTACAGTTTTTCTGAGGCTATTATTAAAATTTAACAATGAATTCAATGTTTGAATGGGCTCAGGAAACAGCTATTATTTATCAAGGAGCCAAAGTCAAGGCTTTTTAACAATATTGGACAAAACTGGTTAATTGGACAAACAATCCCTTAAGGAAAGAAAGAGTTTATTGTTCATGCAGTGGAAACCCCAGCATAATAATTAACCACTCTGGATGTTTTGACAAAGGTCAGAGGCAATAGAAGCTCAAAATGCTTGAAAATCCATGTGAGAAGCCCTCATGTGACAAGGCAAAGTACTTGAAAAAGGACATAAACAGAACTCAAACTCATGAATCTGAAGTGCCTGAATCACTTAAGTATTCACAGAGACTCAGTTGTCTTTAAGGTCCCTCAAAGCCGAAAGTTCAAGTTCTGGACACGTCCACAGCTTCCCTCTTGCCAAAGCTTGACAAGAGTCAGAAATCAGTAATTTCTCCAAGTTCTCTGAAAACAGTCACTACCAGATTCCCCATATCAAGAGAACCGGGGCTCTTACTAAAGTGTCACTCATCTTTCTTGATCTTAACTTTGCAAAAGTTCATTTCCATGTACCCACTGGACAGAGATAGGTGACCACTGAGAGTAGTTCCCTCCTAAGATGTCACCAAGACATATTGTTTCAGAATATGTTTGTATTAGTAAATAAAATTTTCCAGTGCTTCTCTGCTAAACCCAAGGGCAAATAGTATGACAGGTTCCGTAACCAAACAGCTAAACTCTCCTCCTCCCATTCCGAGGTGGCTTCATCCAAACTGCTTATGGCAGTTCCTGCACAGGTGTTTTCTTGGTTTTTTTGCAGTAGTGAAGTACAACTTTCTCATTCCTTCCAGACTTTTACCTGCAAGCCACGGACAGGGAAATGTGGACCTACATCAATGAAACATTTTCCCTGCATTCCATAGACAAAGGCTCATGCAAAGAGATGTAAGTGTGGCAGTCTCAGCAAGGACAAGAAAGAAAAAGAAAACGCCCTAGAGACAAAATACCTGCCCGTGGCAAATAAACTGCAGTTTGTCAATTCAGGGCTCCTTCATTAATCACCTTTGCAAAGAAAGACTCCTTGAAGTACACTTAGAAGATTAAGAGAAATGGGATGACATGGCCTAGCAAGGAATGTGTGTCAAGTTGGCACTCACAGATTGCAGTAGGTGTTTGGGAATCACTCCCTTGCCTGGCTGGAGTCTTGACCAGCCAGAGTTGAGGTCAGATCTCTTACAGCACACATGAAAGTACTGATGTGCCCTCCCTTGTACGACCAAACACTTTTCATGCTACCATGACAACACAAAACACTGGAAAGCCCGATAGGAATAGAACCCAGCTCCTTTTTCACTTCTTGAACAATGTTAAAACAATTCTGTGTAAATCAGATCTGGCTCCAAGACAGAAAATACAGTTACAGTACAAGTGGCCTCTCTTCCCACACAGGATTGTTGGGATGTAGTATCAGGCAGGTCCATCCTTTCCCCCTCTCCCCTTTCACGCCAGGTTCTTCTTCATTGAGCAATAATGTGAAATGGGGAAAACAGAAAAAATTGTAGATTAGGAAACCAAGTGTGTTCTGCATCTTGTTGTTTTTTATAGTCACAACCATCTGTTGGACACATTGGTACCTGCAAGTGCTCCAGTTACTTTTCAGGAGAAAAAAAAATAAAAAAAAAAAACACCAACGAAACAAAACAAAAAAAACACTCACCAAAAAACCCCACAACCTATGACTATTTCCAGCAATTGCACTTAACAGCCACTTTTTGCCAAGGGTTGCTGTTTGGTTCCCATGCTTCCAGGGAACATTGTTTTGTTTGCTTTCAATGGCAAAGAAAAAACGAATTAATAAATTCTCCCTCCAGGATTTTCTGTAGGAGTAAGGATACACCCTCTGGAACGGGGAACTGAGCACAAGCTGAAGGGAGAAGACATCTAATGGAGGCATCACCTCTAACTGTTATTAGTCCTTCTCAAGGCCTTGAAAATAAAGGGGAAAGGAAAAGAAAGGGGAAAGAAATTTCTAGAAATGCTATCCAAAAATGGGCAAATAGTATCACTATGTTGATAACTTTCCACAAGCTTCTTAATTCCTGCTCTAAGACAAGAATAGAAACAAAACAGAGGAAATGGCACGAGGGCAATTCATGGCAAACTTTAGAGCATGACAGGTCAGGAAGTCCAGGAAACCATGAACAAGGGAGTGTATTGAGTTTCTGGGATTCCTTTTTTTTCATCAAAATCTATAAATCTCATAGCACAATGATTGAAGAAGGTGCAGACCTTTAGTTCAGGCAGGCACAGCTCAGGGGAAGTGGGGTACAGAGTTCAGCCAAGGTGAGAGGAGAATGAATCCTTCTGAGTGCTAACAAAGTCCACAAAAAAGTTTCCTTGTAGTGCCCCGTGTCACTTCCCTCCATCCATTCTTTTTTCCTGTGTTTATTTTGTGCTCAGCCTTTACCAAATCCTAAAGTGTACCGTGTTTTTTTCACAGTATTACAGGCACTAGGCCTGACATCCACATCCAAAGACTTAAATAGCTGTAGAGGAACAGGAATATCATGGGCAGGCGTCCATGGATACATGGAAGTGGTCAGGAGCACAGGTCCCTAGAAAGTTTTATTAGGAAACAGAGACACACAGCAACAAATAACTGATATGGTGGTGAATTGGGGTTTTATAAGGTGAGAAACAGTTGGGGTCAAATTTTGCTCTCCCAAAAGAAATAACAGTCTATGACTGTGGCTTCAGCAAGAATAAGATTTCGCCGTGAGGGTTTAAACTAAGTCCTGCTACTGTCAAATCAGAATTTAGCCTGTTAATTCCCTTTGTAGATCTGAACATATTGGATTCATCCAACAGCAAAGTGTGAATCTTGAAGTGAACAAGAATTGTGCCTTTTCAGGAGCACCTTTCACAGCCCTACATGGCATATTAACTTCAAGAACCTAACACTATGTGATCTCATCAATGGCTAATGTCTAATTAGCAATTAATCCATTTAATCAGAGGTTTGGTTTCACAATTCAGCTTTGGAAAGTCTATAAAAGGATGCATATGTCCTCTGAAGAAATTCTGGGCTAATTTCCGTAACATGAGACAACTTAAATACCCAAAATACAGTACTTTCAAGGACATCAGGCTTGAATGAAACCCAGAACCATTCTTGACATAGATGTTTACTAGAAACCAGGCTTCAACTGAATCATAACCGCCATGTTCTTAATATAATTTATTGTGTGACTCTTGGCACGTCCAAGCTTCAGCTGGGTAGGGGAAGGGAAAACACTGAAATACTCTGAGAAACTCGGTATTAGTATTATTGTGTTATTTTAATTTTTAAAAACATTGCACTGTGAATTGTGGCTGGTGCAGCTGGTGGATATGGAAGGACAATGGAAGCTTCCTGGAGTATTGGCTGTCATTATGTTGGGTCTCAATTGCCTTTCTTCCCTTGCACGTGTTAAAAGTCTACATAGAGTTGACCAACCCGAAGTCTAAAATTAAATGGCCACAGTTACAATGGGAGGGCAGAATACGTATTTAATTCTAAAGACAGATGGCTGAAGTTAGGAACCATACCTCCATAGATTGCCTGTAGAGTCAGTGGAGTGACAGGGGTTTCTCCAGGGGTGAATCCAAAGCACCTTCCTCGGGTTTCTTCCAAGTTTTCTCATGCTGGAACATGCAATAACCAGTGGATAATTTGTCAGCTGTCTGAGCCACAGAGCGAGAGCCCCTGCACACCCCTGTGATCACACCTGGCCCTCAGACAAAACTAAGTGGATCATCCTTTCATGGCTCAACATTGCCCAGGAAAAGTTTGGGAGACTGTTAGTTGGAATGGCTGAAAACCATGCTCCTGGACTCAGGAATATTTCCCTCTGCTTTGTCACCTGCAGGAAGTGCAGGTATTTGTGTGCTGTGGGCTACCTGATGGGTGGCTACTGAGACCATGGTAGGTGGTCCCTAGGGAATCTATGGAAGCATCTACCCTTCATCATCTTCCCTGTGGGGGTGGGGGAGCCCTGGCACAGGTTTCCCAGAGAAACTGTGGCTGCCCCATCCCTGGAAGTGTCCAGGGCCAGCTTGGATGGGGCTCTGAGCGACCTGGTCTAGGGGGCCACATCCCTGCCCATGGCAGCAGGGTTGGAACTGAATGACATTTAAGGTCCCTTCCAACCCAAACCATTCCAGGATTCTATGATTTTTTCCTCTTAGAATGTTCAACAGATCTATAGGTTTGTGCTCGGGAATCACCAGACAACTCCTATCAGTCCACGGATCAGGAATTCTCAGTGTTACATCACGGGAGCTGTTCGAACAAATGTTTAAGTCACAGGCTTGCTCTGTCAGGGAGATTTTGTTGAGTTTCTGGCTGATCACATTTGCCCACTTGACATTTGCTAGTGGGTTTCAGTATTTGCTGCCTCGTGCTTTTAATTCCTTTGCTGCGAGTCTTCCAAATATTTTAATGAGATGATAATAACTTTGAAGTGTTCTTGTCCAGCGCAAAGCAAAAACCCTTTGTGCCAGGATTGAACAGCCATGCCCTGAATTGCTGTTCTCAGTTCAGGATCTAAGCACTACAGAAGCACTTAAAGTAGACCATTAAGCTTTGCTTTCTTTAAGAAGAAGGGAGGGGTTTAAGCCTGGAATGCTGCTGAAATATTTTTTTTTTTAATTTAATTTCCTTAAGAGCTTTCCTGTAAAGTGTTTAAACATTATCACTGTGAATAAATGGTCTAGTGGTAGGTGTCCCCAACCATGGCAGGGGTTTGGAATTACATGACCTTTAAGGTCCCTTCCAACACAAAATGTCCAATGATTCTATGATTCTATAAAATACATCAACAAATCACAATCTGTTTACTTTGATTTGGGTTGCTTCTCGGGGTTTTTTATTCACTAGTGAAACACTTATTGTACATTTATAATCTATTTTGTTTATTATTTTGGTGATCATAAGCCAGAGCAGCTAACATGACATGGGCCTATTACACCCCAAGATGAGAAGCCAGTCTTGCTTGTCTTCAAAGTTTTCGACTTTGAAGTGCAGAAAAAAAGCAGAGATATTGCTCTTTGCAGGGTGTAGCCTAAGGAACAAGTTGTGAATCTCACATTTCTTCCATCACTAGCAGTGTTTTAATTTACCTCAATCTTGTCAAAACAAACTGTTTACTTCGGGTGACTCCTGCAGCTGTTCTGGCTCAGATTTTGTAAGGCAAAAAAAAAGGTTTATTTGGAGTCAATGGATGCACTGGGACAACAGCAAGTAAAATTGAGAAGATATTCTGGAAAGTGGGTAGAAAGTCATGGTATCTGCTTCATTTCTAAGTATAATTTGGATGAGTTAATTGGAGTTGAGGGTCTGCTTTGCCTGCCATAAAAACAAGGAACACTCCTTTCCCCAAAGGGTAGCATCAAATCAAAGGAGCAGTCAAGAGTGGAAAAGCAGAAATTGCCTCAGTCTTGCCACCTGAAGAATGGTACAGAAAATGAAATTGCATTGTGTTACCCAGCAAATCAAAAAATCAAGAATCATGAACAGTTCGCGTGTTAGCACAACTGATTTTGTTTATTTTTAAACCACCCCAAAATCCAATCATGCTCTATGTACACAGACAATACACGGGATAGCACAGCAAGTGTAGACAAGAGAGATAAAATGTGTTCTGGTTTATTTTGCTGGTGATTTTCCTTTTCATTACTTTTTTTTTTCCATTGTACATCTTCTCAAGCTGATGAAACGATCCAATCCATATGGATTCCTGTGTCAATCCTCTCTCAATTCCCATGCCTCACTGTCTCTCTAAGAGAAGACATCCCTCCCACAACCCCTGGGGTGTTTGTCTGAACGGTGGACTGTGCTGATTTTCATTTAGATTCCCCTGGGCCTCATTTCTTATGGAAAATTGTTTAGTGCAGAACAAGTAAATCAGCATGTATCTGCTTTAACTATATTCTATAGTTAGTAGGTAAGACCAGCTAATGCTTTGGGTTACTCAGGAAATCATAAGTAGCACACACACAAAACCAAAAACAGAAAAGTCTTCCAAATCATTTAGAGTGTTAATTTTCTCCACATTTCCAGTGTCATTTATTTTGCTAAGCACTGCTGCAATTCTTTTCTTTCCACTTGTCTTTATGCTCTTATTTTCTTACAAAACAGTATACTAGGCTTTCTGTATAAAACATATATATAAACATTTATATATATATATATATAAAAAAAACAAAAGCAACGACCCCCCAACATGGACTTACACACAGGTATGTATTTGTCCCTCGTTAGAACATATACTGTGTGTACATCTGTTTGTTGTCCCTGAATGTCACAGCTCTGGCTGTTGGAAAAGGGTCACAAAGAAAGGGGACTTTTTTTCTCCTTGTTTTGCTTTAAAACATACAGATAAATTACATAAGATGAACAAAAGCAGAGTAGTCAAAGGAACAGCCAGATCCTGCTCACACACTGGCACCGTGTTGTTCTTGTGGCCATTGTGATTACTACTCTCCTATTTGACTTCTAGTTATTACTTCCCAGGAATTAATACATCTGTGCAATTTTTTTTTGTCCCATATTCCCTCCCCTCCCCATGAGCTGGATGCAGGGTCAGGGAAAGAATGAAACACTAGAAAGTCTAAAGGATCCCGGGACTCTGGAGATTTTTACCCTGCTAAACTTCTCTGGCCCTCTTTCTCAGAGAAGATGAAGCATTTACAAAATTATGGTTAATTCTACATAACAAGTAATTTTAAGTGGCCTTTCATTCCAAAAGACACTTTCGGACAATGATTTGAGATAGATTTTCCCTACACATTGCTGGCATTAGATACCAGGCTTGCATTTTTGTATAAATGCTTTTTTTTGGATGTAAGTCCCCCATTATGATGGTTCTCTGTCCTCAATATCTATTCTTTCAGCAAACAGACTGGTCATTTGAACTACTTATCATTACCGAGTGATGTGGTGGGAGAACTACCCGTGCTTAAATACACCACAAAATTTGGTGCTAGCAAGGGAGGGGTTAAATTTCAGCCCAATTTATTTAGCTCATGCAAAGGTGTCTAAGAATGGCTTCATGGCCTGAAGACTCTATAACTGAAAAACCACAGATATTAAAAAAAAAAAAACCAAAACAAAATCAAAAACCATTATTAGGACTGGGGGCATAAAATGGAAAACCATATTGAATTAAAAAAACCAAAGTACTGCTTGCCGGTTTACAAAGAGTCTATAACACTGATAAAATCTTCGGAAACCAATGTGCTGCTATTTTTCTTTTTTCCTTTTTTTTTTTTTTTTTTTTGTTGTTATTTCCCCCCCTGCCTCCTCCTTGTCCTTCTTTATTTCGGCTTCATTTCCACGCGGGAGTTCATGTCATCTCCTTCCAGGTCGTACTCTTCCACTTGGCCGCTGGTCCACACCTTCATGCGGTCGGTCAGGTCGCTGGTCCTGGGAGCCAGGATGAAGTCGTAGATCAGGGCAGCACTCGCTCCTCCAATGATTGGGCCAACCCAGAAGATCTGAAACACAGGTCCAAGCCCAGTTAATGCATCATCAGGTCTTTCTGCACCTTGAAGCTCTTCTGCAAAGTTCCTCGTTCTCACGGGAAAAATTTCACCGAGAACATCGAATTGACACCTGAATGTTTACTTAAGCACGTGGGGCAAGAGACCGGGAATTTCTCACCACGAATTGGTGATAGACCCGGAGGTGAATAACTGTGACTGTGTTGCCAAGTTCTGGCATTTAAAATCGGGTATCTACTGCTAAAACATCTCTGCTGCTCCAGGTAGGTTTGGCAGAGGAGCACAATTTCTAAGACAACAGGGCATTAAATTCAATTCTCCCATTAATTTCCAGTGATGGGTAAATTTGAAAGTATTACTTAATGAGGACCTAATTAAGGGCTTAACTTGCTACTAGCTGCACTTTGGTTGTGAATTGCTGTAATTGAACTGGTCTAAACACTTAAAGCAAGTAAAGTTTGGAAGGAGAGGTAATAAGAAGATTTTAGTAGACAGGTCGATTTTGTTAGAAATAAGTGATGATTGAAGGATTTGAAAGGCCAAAGAGTCACTGAGTCTGAAAACTTTTTCTTTTATTCAGCAATACCAGAAATCTACCATAAATTATTACCTCTATCTCCTTCTGTCTGTACCAAGGATAATAACTTTTCTATTACATTTTGAAAATACCAACTACTAGCTTATTGCTTTATCCAAGTATCCCAATAGAAATTTTTGCATGAAATATTTGAAAATTTCTCCAGTATCCTTCTTTTTTATTTTATTTTTTAGATTAAAACCCATTGTAGTATCACTCAGTTTCCACCAATGCCTATGCAAGTGACTGCCAAAATCATGAGTAGGAGAGTAGGAACAAGCTACATTTTATGTATTCAAGAACACATGCTCATTTACAACTTTTTTATCAGCCTTCTTTATTGAGCTTTGGTGAAATCAATAAATTCTTGTGAAGTTACTCATTTTAACCACATTTAACCACAGGAAATAATCTAAAAATTATAGTGTTTCCAGAGCACTTATCCTTGAAGACACATAAGCAGACACTTAAGTTTAAGATGCTGAACATTTCAGTGGCTTTTAAATTTTGGATGATCCATTTCAGTTTATAAACCTGCTTAAGAATCTCTCTAAGTTGGGTTTTACCAGATTAAGCAGCAGAACTTTACAAACTCAGTTTAAACAATAAATACACAGGGTTCTGTGTAATAAGGCTTAAACATCTGAAATATTCAAAATAAATAAACATAAAGGGAAATAACCAGAGAAAATCTACTGTATTACTTTGAACACAGAGACTGAACGAGCTTGAGGACTTTCTGATTGCCCGAGGCTGGTCAGGAGCGAAGGGAGATTTTTCTTTGTTAAATGAAATAGAAATGGCAACTCACTGAGCTGGTCCTGATGAAAAGTGTTTAAATGTTTCTGATCTTGTAGGTTATGCACATTCAGAGGCTCTTTTGAGGCAAAGGAATATATCCAACTTACCCAGTGATTTTCGAAGTTGTTGGCGATCAGTGCTGAGCCAAAGGATCTGGCCGGGTTAATTCCACAGCCGGTGTAGTCGATCTGGGAGAGGGGAAAGAGAACCGGTGTGAGGCCCATGTGGCACCTCCGTTTCACAGCAGGGCGGGTGGCAGCCTGCAGCAGGGTTTGGATGCTCCCAACAGCTTTATTCACCCCGCCCGTTCTTCCTCAGAGAAGGGCGGGAGAACGTTTGCCGCGTGTTTGTCCTGTGCCACCAGGGAAACAGGTCCTACGCAGCGACTCCTACCAGGTGTGCCACCTCACCGCTTGCTGCCACGGCCACACAGCCCAAGAAAGAAGGGCCGTGTGTGTTGCAGAAACAAGGAGAGTCTCAGAAGTGGAAGGAGAAGGAAGAAACTATCACTGCCCCGTCATCTTCCTGCCTTCACCGGCTCGTCCCGGGGTGGGACGCTGCAGGTACAAATTGTGAAGGGCTAAAACTTACAGCAAGGAGATGCCCCAAGGCGACAGAGAGACCAATGGCCAAGGGTGCTGATCCCGAGACGTCATTCCTCCTCCGGTCTGTGGTGGCCAGGACACACAACACCAGCTGGAAGGTAGCAATGATTTCGATCCCCAGCCCTTGGCCCGCGTTGATTCCCTCTGAAAGCTGCAGAGGGACAAGAAGGACAATGTCACTTGATATCCCTACCTGACTTCAGCCATTTCTTTCCTCAGGTGAGCTGTGCTTAATGGGGGAAAAAAAAAAAAGAAAAGAAGAAAAAGTGAATGGAAGTTAGTTTTGAATCTTGCACTGCAGCGGTCAAGTCTAGGCATAACCAAATTTCTTGGTGATTCCATGTGGTTGAGTGGCTGCTGAATCCAGACAAAGTAGACACTCAACCACTACACAGAATGAAAACATTACTGATCTACACATGAGAAACAAATGAGCCAGAGATTCTGCCTCAGCAGAGTTTACTTTTTGAGAAGTCAACTGTGGTGCCTGAGGACATTCACTCAGATTTCCATGTTAATATTGGAATACTTATATTGGGAATCAGTTGGCTGAGAATATTCCTCTAATGCCACTTGAAATGACCTGAGATATCCACGGTGTTGCTGCGGGGCTGGTAGATCTAACACAAATCCTACAGAAGACCAAAGGTGACTAAACGGCCTCTAGATGTCAATATTTAGGCAATGCATCTCTACCTTGGACAAGTGATGGATGTAATCATTGGGGAGGAGATCCATTCAGCTGATGAAATGCAGGTGATCCTTGAAAGCTCTGTCTTTTATTTTGTGTAGATCTCATTTGACTACAAAGAGCTTAGGCACTTAACTCACATGTAGATTCTTTTTGGCATCTTAGACCTAAACTAAATCTCATTCAATTTTTTCTGGGATCTATAAAAAAGCATCGAGAATTCAGGAATCCTCAGGAGTTGGTGGGAGAAATATTTCAATTTCCTCCTGAAGCAAAGCAGATTGTCTGGAAAAACTCAAACTGGCAGACATAGATTTTCCAATGGTATTATTAGTCATGAAATCAGTAGAGTTTCTTATAAATGTAAATGTGGTATGACACACTGAAACCACAGTAATCACATAAATTAACCTTATAGAGTAGAAATGCTGTTGTATTTCAGGAGTACTGCTGGAAATGTGTGCATAACAAGAAACCATGCAGCTAAACCATTTTTATAACAAGTTTTGAGTTCTACTTCTAACTTCTGCATTCAGTGGTGTCTTCATTAAGTCAAGGCAAGACTGTTACTGAGCTGAATAACTTGGTGTTAAGCAGAAATAACTCAATTGCACGGAGAGGATGGAACATGAGCTTGGACACAGGCCAGAGAAACTGAGACTGGGAGTGACTCGGAGTAGGAAGCAAACTCTGCAAAACTTCTGCTCAAAAATACTGCTGTCAGGAGGTTACCCCTTCTGTCAGAGCCTCTGCATGGAAAATTGCTGGGTCATTTTATGGCAAAACTATAATGACATGTTATTGTGACCTGTCCAGAACAATGAAACTATGGGAAACCGTGCCATAAATCTGGTTTTGTGGTTTTATGCCCTAATTTCCCCCAAACTAATATTTCAATGACCTTAAAACTTAAAGATGTTTAACTGAACTCTTTCACTGTCCACCTGTTCTACTCACTTTTCTTGTTTCTTCTCTGTGACAAAGTAACATCATATCAAATTCCTAAGTATTGAAAAAAAACCCCTCATTTTTTGGTCAGCATAAATCTTATTAGCTACATAAAAACAGTAAAAATAAACTGATTTTCAAGTCCTGCTAATCTGAAGCATTAATAGTTTATTTTTATGTCTTCTTCTTCAACATGCAGGGGTGATATCCTCTCAGTTAAAAGCAGTTTATCCACAAATAGAAGGGAATTCTGGTTGAAATGGTGGATATTTTGGTTCCTTCAGCATCCATACAGCAGAAACTGAAATCAGTTAATGAAACCTTCAGCAATAACAGGACTTACATGTGAGATGTATCAGTCTAACATAAATATGTACATATGAGACAGCACTGAAAATTGCACGATCCAGAAATCCATGCTGAATTCCTGATATATCTCTAAATTAATATTCTAGTACTTAAATCATCCCCTGTTAAAAATAGACACTGTTTTTCACTGCAGAGACAGTGGGATTTGTGAATCTCAATAAATTAGGTTTCAAACTCATTTTCTTGACAACAAAAGTAATTTAAGAATCGGGATTGTAGACTCTCTGGAAAATCCTACTCACATTTGGAAGGCCAAATGGCCAAACTTAAATCCAGGTGTCTTAGCAAATTAAGTGACTGATGCACACACGCCCAAAAGCAGAGAAGAAACTAAATTCTTTTCTATCATAATGCAACTTTTAAACCCCAGAGAATCCGTATCTGGGGTCTGACGCATCAATGTCAACATTTGACAAGCCCTGGCATTTTAAAAGATGAAACACTGACCAGCCATTAGGCTTCCCCTTCGTTGGAAGGGCTTCTATAAAAGACAAAAGGCAACCAGAGCAAAAACCGTGCTTTAAAAACCTGTGATAATCCTTATCTTTGAGAGGTGGAAATCACATTCTTCCTTTCCCTCCAGGAAAAACACATCCTCCAGCTGACGTGACTTGAGGTCATTCTCCCTGCTAATCAACACTTATTGACGGGCTGTGTGGAATCAAAGAAAACCTGGAAATGTCATAGGAAGGCTCTTGCTTTCCTCCAGCGGGTAATTTCACACAGCCTGCCAGGAACGTAAGATCCCGGAGCAAGGACTCTGGGACCTGATCCAAAACAAGGCAAACCCAGGCAAGCCTTGGAAGTTCTGCTTTGCTGTGGCGTAACAAGGAGAGTAGGAAGGTGCCTTTCCTCGTATCAAGTTAAAAGGTACATATATATGTGCATATTTATGTTTACAGGATCTCTGTTCAGAGGATTTGCAAGTGTTACCCGGCTACCAGTGCAACAGGAGACATTTTGCACCTTTTGAATCTGCTGGCTTAAGCTCTTGGCAGAAGCAGGTAAGCACAACCAACGTGACTTTGTTGTCCTTCCCTTGTATTTTCCATTTGTTGTCTGGTTGTTTGTTTTTTTTAAGGAAAGCTTGGATTTTTGTAGGATACCTGGCTCCAGAAGCTTCGGGGCTGTCTAAAGCTTAATCTCAATCTCGTAGGAGGTAGTACCATACATTAAACCTGACTAAAAATCAACAGCTGGTCTCAATTGGCAGTGTGCTACAGAGAACATCAAGAATACAAGGTGACTATACCTCTGGTTCCTAAATAGACAAAATAATGCCTCAAAACATAAGAAACAGCCACCTCTACTGCAGTGTTGGGGTGACTTTTCCAGTGACTGTGCCCACACTGCAATGACTTTCTTCCCTTCATTGGCAACAAGGTCTGTGGGCTGACACTGCATTTCCCTTTGATGAATCTGCTGGAAGTCTCTGACATCTTCTCATCCCAGCCCAAAAACGGTCATTAAGGTCACAGAAAAAAAAAGTCAGAGGACAGGGAAGAGCTCAGTGACTCCCTGAGCTTTTCATGCTTCAGACTTTGGAGGCTTGAGTAGATTCAGTGCTTGAAGGAACCAAACACACTTTGAGGGATGAAAATGAAGCACACAGGCCCACGTTCATCTCCAACACAGTTTCTCACACCATAGGAGTCTGTCCAGACTTCTTCTCCTTTTTTGTTCACATGAATAATTCCACGAAACTTCATTTTTAAGGCACTATTTTGACAGAAGAGGGACCAGAAACACACATGAGAAATGGGTTACATCATTGGCAAGAGCTGGAAGTTAAATGTAGGCACATTTATTTGATCAGCTGAATCAGTCTCGGCTGCATTAACTTGCACTGAGTAATTCTCTCTTGGCTGTCACAGCACCCAGATGACAAGCAGAAACCTCCATGTAGACACCCCAAGGGAGATGTATCCTGTGGGCAGAATTCCACCATTTCCAACCATAATGACTCTGTGATTAATAGTTTTACCCCAGTTCACCGTGAATCTAAACAACTTCATGGGATAAAAATCTGCTGGAATTCAATAAATGTACAGAAACCAAACCTTATTCAGAAAGATCCTGAGACGCAACTGATTTGAACCTAAGGAAGGACTTAAGGCAAGTGGAGCCCTCTTCTCTGCATTACTGGAGATGGAATGAGGTGCAATACTGGGTCCCCATTCAAATATTAACTTTATCTGTTAATGCTGCTCCTGAGAAATCTGGTTTGAATTCAGTGCTGACCCTGCTTTGAGCAAGAGGTTGGACCAGAGACCTCCTGAGGTCCTTTCCAAGCTGAATTATGATATAAAGAGACCTTGGTTCTTTGGAAAGGTTCTTCCTGGGGGAAGGTTTGGGGCAGGAATGCCTCAGTGCTGCTCTGGCTCAGCTCAGTTAATGTCTAGAAGCATCTGGTGACAGAAGCAAAGAGAGGAACCCCAAGTGGTGGATCAATCCCTGTGAAGGCTCTGAACGCATCTCCTGGTGATATAACACATGTTGGTCAGTGACTCAAGAGACATGAGCTGGACTCAAACAAGGACTGTTAAACCTGAGGGAAATATTAGTGAAAATCATTACCTAGCCACGAACACGGGAGTAACCAGCTGAGAGGAACACTTGCTTTTTGCCTTAGGAAATGGGGAGTGGTCATGCTGCTTCCAGGTCTCCACATCGGGCAGGAGGCAGGAACTGTGGAATTTGTTTCTCAGAAATGCCCTTAGCTGCCATGTTTAGCTGACTGACTTCCACAGCAATAATTTGGGCAAATTAATGGTATGTTTTCTTTCCTTTTGATTTTTTTTTTTTATTTTTTTTATTTTTTAGGACAGGATATGTGTCCGTTGTCCGCCTTCAGAAGAGAAATGGGGACAGGAAATTAAACTGGCCCAAGGTAAACCCCACTGTGTACTTCTCCAGTGCCTTCATATTTTTCTCGTTATGAGCAAGAGTGTATCAAGTCCAAACCTGTTTCCCGTTATATGGATAAGGCGGTTTGTTATGCAAGGTGGTTCCATCACGTGGTGCTGTGCTCCACCTCACCCAACAAACCCAGGACTGTAGCTTCCAGGGTCATAGCTTACTTTCGTACAACAGGGATTAGTTTCTCGTTGCTCCTGAAGAATCATAGGCCTCTGGAATTGGAGAGGCCCATTTTTTAGCAGGGGAATGTCAGCTTTCCCCATCCTTATGAAACACCACTGCAAGCCCTGCTGGCTTCAGAAGGAGAAAATTTAAGGCAAAGCAATTTAGTGAGACATATAACACCACTAATGGCTGAGACTTTTTTTCTTTGCATATCTCAGCCATCATTATTACCTTATCTCTGCCATGGCAGACATTTTTCTTAAAAGCTGATCTTCAGCACTTTATTAAAAAAAAAACTCTTGCAATCTCACTGCATTTTATTCCTGCAGCTTAAACATTCCCTTCTTTGGTTTTCCTTCTTTTTCTTAATAAGTGAAACTTTTCACATTAGTTTGAATGGTTCCTTCTCTCTTCTTCATCCCCTCACTTGAAATATTAATTATGCTGTTTTATACCAACTATCATTTCAGTGTTTAGCTGGGCAAAGTTCTTCAAGGCAATGTTCTTCAATGTGATCTTAGAAATTCATGTCCATACTTCCCTGCAAGCCATCTCCTTCTGCCTCAGCTGCCATTTTTTTCAGACTTTTCTCACTCTTTCAGCTCCAGCTCTGTCACGAAAAGAACTTGATAGCTTCCACCTTGATAGCATCCCTTTTTTTCTGATGGAATTCTGTCCCAGGTCTCCATAGCTATAACTCTTCCTTTAACTGATAATCAGAATTTATTCAGAGATTTTATCCCTGGCTATTTAACTGCAGTTATTTACCTTGACAGTATCCCCGTGAAATGGATGTTTCTATAGCCATTATTTGAGTGTTAGGAATTCAGAGAGTTCGAAAGTCTCATTTCTTTAGGAAGTAGAGACAGGCAAAGATCTGAAGAGTTTCACTTAAAATTATATGACAGGAGCACTCAGAAGCTGCTTATGAATTAGCTTTGGATTGTGTCCTAGAACAACAATAGAAACGTTCCGCAGAACCTGGGGACAAAACATATTGTCCTCTGCTAGATTATCCTTCCTATAAATACAGCCTTTAGAGCTCTAAAGAGGACTCATTCAATTCCCAAAGCAGAAATCATATTTTCCGTTCTTTGGACAGCAGACACCCTCCAGGAACAGGATTAACCTCCCTCCTCCCACCCTCTCTGAGGGCTGAGGAGAAACCAGCCGGGGCTTTGCGTCACAGCAGCCTGGTGAAGAGAAGAGAGATGGTTTAATTTATATTAAACTAGAGCACATAAAGTTTTTATGTCAGAGCACTGACAGGCAGTAAAAGTCAGACCCTCTGTAGGACTTGCTGGTTGGAGACAGACCATTTGTCTTATTTACACTTTCACTTTTGGATGTGCCTCTGGGAAAGTTGTTTCTGGGGGAACAATTTTTTTTGTTGTCAAATCTTGCTGCTGAGAAATAAACAACTTCTGTTCAGAGGACGAGAAATTGTGAGGTTTTGTATTTTTCTTTCTTTATCCAGGAAAACACAAGCAAATAGTTAATTTTCTGTAACATGTAAAGCACTCATTTATATCACAGAGCTTCTTTGTGATTTCCTGTATTACCAGCCCAAAAGGAGACAGTCTTTCAATGGAGAATTTTGGGAATATATGAATTTTAAGCCTAATAGGATCTTCTTTTCTATGTTTTTACTGGAATAACCAGCTGGATTTGCACAGAACTCACAACATGGTTCTTGGCAATTGCACCAAAGTGATATTTTATATTTCTAGACAAACACTCCAGCAAAACTGAGAAGTTTTCAAACTTTCCAAGTCTGAGGTGGTTCATACAGTCAGTCTTGTGCAGCCTTGGCATTTCCATGGAGTTAAAAAGCAGCTCTGAATATGTGCAACGGATTTCAGGAATTAGGGGAACAGTTCCAGCTCCTTCATTTCTCCACCTTGTTCATCAAGCAAGAAGTCATAACAAAGGAAGGAAAAGGGGCCAAACCCGATCTTACTCATTCCTCAGTCCACACAGAGTCAGCATTGCCTTCAGGAGAAGCTGTGTATGTGTGTAAGGAAACATGTGCCACGGTTCTGCTCTGAAAGCATCCATTGACTTCCCTTGGCACAGAATTAGCGTCAAGAGCCTGGAAAAGTTTAGGTTTCTGTGATACCTCTCAGCGGTTCCTCGAGAGGGGATGGACGCGGCTCATCCAGGGAAGCACACAGAGCATTTCTTTACTCCTTTCTAGTCTACGAATGCCAAAAGAGAAACCCATTGCAGAGATTTCAGGCCGCATTTTTGCCCTCCTGCTGTTTATAGTTTCCTCCAGGATGCCTGTCCGGCCCTGTATATTTGATTTAACAGGCTGATGTTTTGCCTTAGCCTCAGATCTCGTCAGTGGAGCTGCAGCAGTTAAACACCTGCACCAACTTTGGCTCTGGATGCCAGGAAGAGCAGTACTTCCCCATCAGCTTACACATTAATAAATACACAGGCACTGCCTGCTGCTCCCAGCCCGGCCAGGAAAACCTCCAGGAGACATTCAAATACTCTGTGACATCTGCATAATTATCATTCTGGGGGTATTCTGGTGGGCACAGCTGCAGAGCATGAGGCCTCACTGTGACAGGTACCAGATCAGCACACAGGGAAAAGCTGCCTCTGCTTGCTTGTAACAAAGAGACAACACCCAAAGGCAGGGAAATTCAGAAATTTAAAAATACAGACACATAACATACAGATTGTTTATAGTCTATGAAGTTGAGCACAAGCACAATAGCTTGGACTGGTTTCCCCAGCTCTGGAATAGGGATTTTTCTAAGAATAAAGATTTCTTTGGCATTTTCAATTGTGGTACCAGGTAAAGACCTCTCTGTTATTGAATTCTCTCGATTAAGCTGCAGAATGGACAAATAAGCAAAAATGTCCCATTGCTCTAAAGAAAACAGGCAATTTCCTCTTGAGACAAACAGGAAATTTTTCAAGGGCTATTTTTTCTTCCTTTGGTACTTGTGATGTGGTTTGGATGTGGATCCTTGCTTTAAAAATGCCTCTCTTAAAAACACCTATACAGCCCAGATAGTGATATTATTTAGGATTCTCTGATTAAAGAAATTTTATTCTCAGCTCCCTGAAGGTTCACATCATCTGCTGAAGCCCATGAGCTCTGCTACAAAGACTTCCATGTTTTTTCTTACAATTGGACCAATTTACCCAGAATTGATCCATGTTTACTGTGGAAATTTCCATTTGTTCCCAAGCTGTGGTTCTTGCTACGTCAGACTATTAGACACCCACTAACAGAGAATTTTTTAAAAATTCTTTTTAATTTAAATTTAAAAATTATATTAGGGGTAGAGATAGATATCTATCTATCGCTCCGGTGTGTGAACACACATACACAGAGAATATCCCATATATCTGGCACAACACATAGAACACTATGGAAGGGAAAAACCATTTTAACTTTTTATTCACCAGTCAGGAAGGGTGGTGGCAAAATTAATTTCCTTATATTTCATACTTAATCCTACTTAGTTTGACAGCTGGTCAAACACAGAAAGAAACCATGCTCCTAAAATCCCAACATGACTCCGTTTGAATTACAATATTAATTACTCTACCAAATGAATAAGGGGTTTAGGTCTATGGTAACTCAATGTTTTGCAACCCTCTTGTGCACTCCTTTAATCAATTTCTATAATTTCTAAGTAGAAATAAATAAAGGGCATTTTAATCTGAGTCTTGCAGAGCATTTCTCAAACAATGAGCCAGATGTCCTCGGGTCCTCTGGATGTGGACCATGGTACAAAACCCACTTTGGACCCCTCTGTTTTAGCACCAAAAGGCTGCTGGATGATCACTAAGGCCTTGCCTTGTGCCAGAAATAGCTCTGCTGCTGCATCCCCGAGTGTTCTCTGCCAAAATCTCGGGATAGGGCTGTATTATTACAGAAACACTGAGCAAATATTGGAAATGGAAATTAGATAATAACCTCTGACATCTGAGATAAAGATTAGAGCAATAACCCCTGTTAGCCCCAAATGCTCCGGAGAACGGGTGATAACCATCAGGTTTATGTCCCAGCCCAGATGTTTCTGCTGTCCCTGTGTGAACTCACTAGAAAGAGGCTAAGACCGTGGCCAATTTTGAGCAGGTGCCTTTCCTGTGTCCCACCTGCCCGGCCTGGGGCGATCCAATACAATGCTGGCAGGCCATAAAAGACCTCTGCTGCAAAAAACTGACATTGGACAATGAGCCATTGTTGTGACAACTCTTTGTTAAGAAATAAAAGTCCCAGATTAGTGTCATGTACCGGAACCATTTTGCCCGCTCCAAAAAATGCGGCAGCTTCTTGTCAAAGCCCGAGTGCTCAAGCACGCAGATGCCCCAGCAGAGACAAGGCTGGCAGGAGAAGCCTATGTTGGATCAAAAACAGGGAGAGAAAAGGGCAGAGACATGGAGAATGAAGCTCCTCACTGCATGGAGACCCGAGAAAGTCACGGTATATAATACAAATTTTTTTAAAAAAAAGAAAGGCATCCAAGGATTTTTTAACGAGCACTAAAGGTCAGCAACTCGGTTGCATGTCCCGTCCATCCAGCGGCACCTCTGGAGCCGCAATTTTCCACACTGACTCAGAGGAAAAGCAGCATCACTTACTCGGTTGTCCACTCACACTGTCAAGCCCTCGGTTTATTTTGGAAGTTATTCCAACTCAAGCCGACTTTGTTTAATTTGAGGTTGAAGGAGAACAGACTCGCAGGGCACGGGCAAGAGGAGAGAGGGAAATCACAAGGCAAACACTGAGTCATCAAGGGCAACCATGCAAGTCCTGCTCCCCACGGTCAGAGTGGTGCACTGGGTTGGACCAACTGTTGGGAGTCTGGCAATTCCCATCCGAGATCCCCCCCTTGAGAGAACTTTCTAAAGGATGGGGAAGATTCAGTGAGAAATATCAGGATAAAAACTCCACTGCTGACCCAGGAATACCATTTAAAGGTGTGGCAGCTCTCAAGTGTATGAAAGGGAATTCCCAGTGCGGGGGCAATTTAATGTTTGCACTTGAAGTCCCTGTGCCTTTGAAATTTTTTGGGAGAAAAACCACCAGCATTGATGCCCTAGAGGTAAAATCATGTGCAGGAGATAAGGTCAGGTATATCCTGTGCCTCATCCTATGCTCCAGTCTCCTGGAGACGAGAGATTGTTTGTCTTCCCCAGGTAGCAGAATAAGGCTGGAGCTGGGGAACACTTAGAGAGCAGAGAAAAAAACACATCTCCAGCATAAGGGTTCTAAATTGCTCTGCTGGTGCTGATCACAATCCAGCTTAGTGGGATTAGCTATGGAAAGAGGACTCATTCCCATCCCTGGAAGTGTTCAAGGTCAGGTTGGATGGGGCTTGGAGCAACCTGGTCTAATGGAAGTTGTCCCTGCCCATGGCACAGGGTTGGAATTAGATGGGCTTTAAGGTCTTTCCAACCCAAACCATTCCACAATTCTGTGATTCTGTGGTGTGACTTTGGTGAGGGTGGAAGGTGTCTCAAAGCAGCAGATACTGCCCTGGTGTGAAGAGTCAAGGACAGCAAAGGTTTCCTTTCTCCCTGACTGTTTATCACCAAAAGATGTTGCACCCTTACGGGCACAAATTCTTCCGCCACAGCTGATCCAGATTTGGGGACAGTCCTCTCAGCTCTAGTGGCAGAGACACAGCCAGTCGCACTGGAAATCCAAAGGGTGTTCCAGCAACAAGTGACTTTCCATGCTCCAGGAATAGCATCTATGTGACTATTCACCTGTCTTCAGAAAATGCACCAAACCTCAAAATCCGCTGCCCACGGATCTCTCCTGGCTTTTCCAGAAAGAACTTCAGTTACACAAACAACATTTATCAGTCCACTGAGTGTTTTCTAAACCTGAGTCCTTCTATTTGTTATTCTTGGTTGTTTTTCTTTTCTCTTTATCTACTCAAGCAATGCTACCTTCAGGTCTGTTTTTCTTGCCTACGCTTTTTGATCCACTTCTAACTTTTGAAACGATATCTTTCATCATAAACTTTGAAGGCAGAGTTTTCAAATAGTTTCCAAATTATAGCCCCGAGAGTTAGGGGGCACATTTCCTGGCACTCCAATCCGCGTGCCAAACCACAGAAAATATGGAATTGTGAAGCAGTGTCTGCGTTTCTTACAAACTCTGATTAACTGAATATATCAAATCAACCTGAGCAAAAGAAACTTCCTCAGAATTTTTTTAAAAGCTTGATAAAGGTTCTCCAGATAATCATTGCTGAACAGCAAATATTGTGTCACCTTAAAGCACAGGAGGCTACTCTCACTCGTCCTTCCTGCTTGAGCTCTCTGTTGGTCATTAACTGCTCGCGCTGAATAGTTTCTTCCATTATCCAAACTACAGATCTGTCCTCACCAGACAATAGCCAGCTCTGCTGGCAGATGAGTGCATTTGGGATTAGGTATTCTCTATTCTTACAGTTTTACCTAATGGAAACTTGTAACGTGTAGTAAATTAACTTCCAAAAAAAGATACGATATGATGCAAGGAAAAATACCTAATTTTTTTTTTTTAGGAGAGCAAGCACACTGCATACTCCTCTCTCAGCTTTTCCAGTTCTCCAAGTTTTTACTTTGGCACCCACACCACTACTAGAATATATTGGAAGTTAAGTGTTTTAAAGGGATTCAGTAATCTAAATACCTCCCTGAATATTGTCCAAAATGTCTTACTTGGAACCAGCCAAAGTAACTAAAAATATTTCCTCTGACTTCAGTAAAGTTTGGATCAAACTCTTAATGTGTGACTGCTTTGCTTGTCTTCGTGTAAAACAGATCTTAATATGGAACATGTTAAAGGAACATCCTGCATTTTCATTCTCCCTTCTTTCTCTTCAGCCTTGCACCTTCCGTGGCTGGGTTTTGTGCTTCAGTTTGATTGTGTTTCCCTTGTTCTCTTTGGGCAATGAGAAAGACAAAAAATTTATCCCACTTCATTTTGGATACTTAGCAAAGGCTCCCAAGCCTGGAGCCTCATCATGCCAAAGAAGAGCTGGGTGTCTCTGGAGGGCAACTTAGTGGATCTAAAGGCTGAAGTCCCTCTCTTTGCCTCTCCTTCTCTGTGAACTAGAGAGGAGCCTGTGGCAATGGATTCTCAGCTTGGTCCCTCAGTGCAGGACCTACAGCTGGGCAGGGTAAATCTAAGCTCAGGCATGCAACCCCACCCAGTATCCACTGGGAACACTGGATGGACACTCACTCCATTAAACTGCTTCCACCCCATTTTTCCTGTTAAAAAAACCCCACCTCTCCAAGAGCATGGCAGGGTCAGGACAGAGATCAAAGTCCCACACTTCCAAGCCCTCTTCCCAACCTTATCAAACAAGCATCTCAGCAGTGAATCCACACCTCGCTTTCCACAAGAAGGGCAGGAAGACAAAGCAGCTGGCAGGGATGCCAGCTCTGTCCCTCCCCTCCTTGTCCTCAGGTTAAAAAGCATAACATAAAAGCAACTCTCCGTGGTTTCTCCTTGCCCTTGTGTTTGCTGAGGGAGGCACTGTGCTCCTGGTCCTGGGCTGTGGTTTCAGGATGTGCCCCGTTGAGACCAGCTCTGCACAAGCACAGCTCAGACCCAACTCCCCTCTCAGTTCTCCCCTCCCCAGGCACTCCAAGCTTGTCACTGGGAAATGAATGGATTTGTTTTCCCTTCCTCTCTAGTTCTTTCCTGCAAGGGAGAGGAACAGCTGCTGCCCTCCCCATCCCCAGGGAGGTCTCCCCACTGCTCCTCTAGCCAGAACATTTATAACTGGATGTGAAAAAGAAAAGGAAAAAAAAAATCAAAATTCTGAGTATATAACAATGACAAACACCGAGACCAGGGATTTTAGGAACTACATTAATTCATTGCACAGAAACTGTGGCCAAATTTGCAAAATTTATATGGTGGAGACATGACACTGTCTGGTTTTGCCTTTGTAGCTCGGGAAGTCGCTGAGCAAGAAGACCTTTACCCCGCTTTACAAATGGCCAGTTTTAGGGCTTTTGGTTAGAAGAAGGAACCAGTCATCAGGATTTTATGGAAGCAAAAGGGAAAGACCAAGCTTAAGTGCTACCAAAACCAGACCTCCCGTGTTTAATGGCACTTGGACCTCTCGAGGAAACCACTTGGGTGGATCCCCTGCCCCGTGTGGTTGAGCTGTTCCCTCTGTCAGTGGTTTCAGAGGAAAAGATCATGTATCACAAATACACAGACAGAGCCTTCTGGAGTCAATAAAATTATTTGCCTTTTGTTCCCCGAAGTATTTCAAATTAACCCATCAGAATTTCCGAGGCAGCGGCAGGATGGAATAGCTGCAGGCACCAGGCACGAGGGAGGAAGGCAGTAACACCAGGGTGGATGACACTGAGCTGCTCAGGAATCACCTTAGCATCAGATTTTATTATGTTTTCAAAAACTGGCTCATCTTCTGAATTAGCTGTAATGCCACAGCATGCAAATCCATATTAATATTTTGCCTAGATTATTTCAGAAAACATACTTTATCTGCAGCTTTATGTCCCAAATATCCCTTCAGTTGGGGAGATCTTTGAAATTAGCTCAAGTTAAAAATATTCTGCAAGAAAGGGGCTACAGATAATATGTGAAATACTTGTTGTTAAGAGATCAGGTGAAATAAGTGACTAGATGGCAATTTCCATTTATAGTACTGTGTGCAGTGCAGTGGCTGTAGCTCTGTCTCTGACAGTGGGATGATTTCAAGTTTAAAAGTGTATTTAGCCTTTTATTCTCCTATTATGGTACAACAACAACAGCAAAATGACAACATTTTTTGAGGAGGAGTTGTGGCCAGGCAGTTTTTAGGCAGCATGATGTTAGCATCTGGCTGGGACAGGGATAAAACCTGCACCCCTGTTACCTGCAGCTGCCTCACACCTTTACACCTGAGAATTCAGGGTTTGTCCCGTTTGTGCACAGAAATTCATGGAAAGGGCAACTGGGATTGTGTCAGGCAGGATCTGAGCACTCTGCCTAATGCAACAGGTAAAGCTCACACCTTTGGGGACAGGGTTTCTCTTGCTACACACCTCTCTCTGCTCCCACAGGTTTTCCTTGCAGTCATCATCAGGTTACACAAACCATTAATTAGGTATTGAAAACAAGCCACATCCACAGAAGCCAAAACAACCCCGGTAAATGCACATTAATCAGCACGTCACCTTAGAGACCCTCAGAACCATGAAAGATCAGGCAACTGCCAGAGATTTCAGTGTTAAATTGTTGTCAAGAGCCACCTTTCAACAACTTGGATGTACAAAACTGAACACAAGCAAAACTCATCCCGACCAGGACGTCCTAAAGCTCCGAAATGGGGGTGGGGAGGAAAGACCATCCCAATGACACAGATCCATCCTGGAGTCAGTCAGGGCTGAATTCTCTGCTACAATAAGCAATTGGCTGCCTGAGGTCACTGTCACCCCCCCACACACACACACATCTTTAGTAGGTTACAGGTGTTACATTTCTACTTGGGGGGAAAAAAGAAAAGAAATAAAGAAGGAGGAATTAAAATTTTGTACTCACCGCATTGAGCCCCAGGAGGTTGTTTGGGAGAGAGGAGGTGACTCCTGACAGAATTGCCGTGGCCACCACTGCCCCCAGGCACTGGGCAAGGATGTACATGAGCGCCTTGAAGATGCTGATCTGGCAGCTGAGCAGCAGCCCCAGGGTCACGGCCGGGTTCAGGTGGGCCCCGCTGATGTGGCCCACGCTCTGTGCCATGGTAGCGATGGATAACCCAAAAGCCAGCGAGACCTTCACGTTGTCCTGGGACCTCGTGGATGTTTTGTTGCCCACCACGGGGAAGCTGAAGCCCAGAGCCGAGCCAATGCTGATAAAAATAAAGAGGCTCATGGCAAGGAACTCAGCCACCACTGCCCTCCAGAACATTTTCTTTTTGAACTCACTAGCCATCTTTCCTCTTTCTCTCTCTCCCCTCCTCACTTTCCCTTCTCCCTCTCTCCCTTCCTTTGCCTGGTGGTTTTTCCTTTGAGGTCTGAAGAGAAATCTGGAGGAAAAATACAGTCCTTGGATTATTTATAGGGCTTTGGGTGGTCTGTAGGAGGGAAGGGGTGTTGCACAAAAGGAGGAAAGAACATCTACATAGATGCTGACTGTTAGATTGATGTAAGACACTGTTTGCCTGCCAAAGTTTTTTCTTCCTTTTTTTTTTCCTTTCCCCTCCCTTACCAGCGTTCGATCTCTGCCGCCGTTTTTAAGAGGCTTTTAAAAATTCTTGGAAAAATCTTTAGGAGCGCCTCAGGAATTTTTTTTACCCTCTGCTTCTTGAACTCCTGTGTCATCATTTTCAGCACGGGGATTGGAATGAAAGCTTTGATGGGATTTCTGTCTCGAGCCGGACTGAAACAAAAAGCAAAGTTATCTGTGCAGGCTGGTGAGTTATTCACACTCAGCTTCAGTGGCGGCAGAGAACAGCTCAGGGTAGTAAATAAGACTGACAACTAAATGCACACTCCAGAGACTTCAGCACCTCTGTTTCATTTGGAAACAGGTAGAAATGTCCTTTTGCTTGGCTCTGCGGACTCGGAGGTGTTTCGGATGCCAAGTCTGACGGCTGTATGGACACACTTGTGGATTTACACGGCTCACACGAGCTGCTGTTCACTGAGGAGGGATCAGTTTTAATCTCTGTGTAAAGCTGTCATAACACTGAGAGCAAGCTGGAAGCTTTCTGTGGATGCAGTTTGGATGCTGAGGGGGAGGTGTTTGTTGTTTGGGGTTTTTTTTTTTACTATTTTGTTTTAATTTATATAATTTCTTCGCTTTTTCTCTCTGAAGCACAGAGGTGTTTCGGGGTTTCCCCAGCCTTCCTCTTCTGACCAGCAGGAAAAAAAAAGCCAGTTTGGGGGCTTCCTGCAGTGAAAACCTGTGTGTCACCACCCTGCTAAGGGTCAGCTCAGCTGTCCTGGTTGTCACCAGGGAGACTGCCTGCTGCCTCTGAGCCACAGGACTGGCCAGAGACGGGGACAGAGGGGAGAGCAAGGGAGAAGGGAAATTACATGCTTGGTTTTGCAGACAGAATGAACGTCCCAGCAGTGCCAGAGTGTCTCCGAGAGCAAAAGGTCCGAGTGCCTGGTTTATCTCAGCGGGACTTGCACACACGCCTGGGATTAACCCCTGTGCTCTCAGACCCCTGCCTGCCTTAACAGTTGGGTCACCTCCATCTGTAGACCAGGGGGTTTGCTCCGACCTCAAACCAAGGCAAATCTGATCCAGAGTCAGGAACTAATTCCCCAGACACAGCTCTGGAAGGATGGGTATTTAAAACCAGCCTACTTCTCTGCCTCCTCTTTTTTCTCCCTCTTCTAACTTTAATGCACTGCTAACGTCTTCTAAATTGTACTTAAATTAATTCAAGGCTTTTTCATTTGGACAGTATGTCGGTAAGAAGAAAAAAATCAAACACACACCTGGATAATATTAGACAGTCAATAAAGGGTTTTAAAATACATTCAGTTTTCAAAAGATGATTCAGTGACAAAGCTGAAACCTGTTTAAATAAGAATCCAGATGTCTGCAGCCTGTCACCCCCAAGTTTTTATTCTTCCTTTCATCAGATGTTCTTGATTTTCCATATAGCCAACTTTATTTCCTCCTGTTTTATAATGCACTTACACAACAGAACTGTACCAGTGAAAAAAGGAAAAAGCAAAGAAAAGGGGAATAATTCAATTGTCGGGTTTACCCTTCTAATTACAGTGGGACTTCAGTGAGGAACCACGTGACAGACAAATCAAAGATCAAATTTAGCCGAATAATGGTAGGTGGTGGAATTTTAATGTAAAATACAATAGATTCTAGCTGTATCCTTTTCAGTGAAACTTTTTATTTACTGCAAACAGTCTCTGAGACTTGAAGATCTTCAGTGAGCAGCTTCTCTGGTCCTACCAAACAGATGCCCAAGGCACAGGGCATGTATCCCACACCTCAGGGAACTGGACACAGAAAGAGCTATGAATAGTTTACGAGAGTTTCCATGTGTCCCAAATTGGCACCTGTGGGATGGAGCTGCCCAGATAGTCAGCCCTGTCCACAGAAAATTCCCTCTTTACTCACTTCTTCCTAGCAATTAGGAACTGGATGACCAAGCAACCTCTGTATCAATACTGATAAGGTGAGAACGAATCCCTCCAAGGAAAATTTCTAGAAGCCAGGAAAATAGCCAGGGGACGTATTGCAAAATGATTCCTTGATTTCTACAGTCTCCTCCAAATATCCCTGACTGGCAGAGGTTGGGTACCAGGAAAGCCAGACATTTAGTCTGACCGGTGGAATATGTGAACAACACACAAATTAAATGTGCCTTAGGAGTAGCAAGTTGGGCACTTCCTTGGTGTTGAACCAAGGTCACCTCACACTTTTATTTTCATCCTGGGACTCCCCGTTGGTCTCTTCATAACTGTTATCCACCTCTCATTTTATATTTTTGGGACTTGGTGCCACAGTAACTCAATAAAACGATAATTCAGACAGAGAAAGAGAAAAAAAAAATCAAAAAAAAATTAAAGACAGAAACGGTTCCAGGGAATATAAACATCTAAAAGAGATGGGTGGAGCTATTATCCAATTTTTCCCTCTATGCTGTGATGTGAAGTAAACCATGATCATCTCTGCTGTGTTGCCTGTCTAATTGCCTGCATGGTGATGATACCCAGGGCCTCTCCACCTTCAGCTCTGGGCAGAAAGAGCAGAGACAGACTTGGCCTTTGTGTAGAAGAACCACCAGGAGGGGAAACAGAAGGGGGATGAAAACAAAAGAACAAATCTATTGCACAAGAAGTAGGGGGAGTCGTGGACAGAATAAATTATACAACAGTGCAAGTGTAATGAGGAAAGAGGAAAGAGAAAAACACGAGTAGAGAAACCAGTTGGACTTCTTCAGAAACGTCCACCACAACACAGATCTAAGTGGTGCTCTACTCGTTATGCAACTTTTCCACAAAACAAGCTCCATCCCATGTTACTCAGGCTGATGGCAAAGACCCAAATGCTTGGCCGAGAAGCCAGAGGCTCTAAACCCAGACCCCATAACCACCAGAAGCCCAAAAAGAAGGACAAACCCCAGTTTTCTACTTACCCGATGAGCTGGGGTTTGTGCAGACAGCTTTTCTGGGCGTGCACCAAACCACACTTGAAGGTGGGGTTTGGATTTTTCTTGAAATGGAGAGAGGTGACTAGCAGCCTTATGTAAGTGTTTAGGACGTGCAGTTAAGAGCAGATCTGACGGGAACAAGAGGGAGAAGGTAGCTCTTTAGCTGAGGGGTGTTTCATCACAGATGATTTAAACCAGTGTACTCCCAACAACTCTTCGATTTAGTTACACTAGAGACAGTTGAGTGAAAAATCAAGCTCACACGACTGGATATTTAATTGCCAAGATCCCAGGACCAACTCATTTTTTTGTCTGAAACAAATCAGGTTCTGGAGGGCTGTAGCACAAATCTCTCTTGGCATTTCAATCAGAAAACAAATGTAGTTGGAGTGGTAGGCTTTGTTCTTTGCTCCCACACATCGAATTGCTCCAGATCACTGCTTTTTGAACAAGAAACAAATGTCAGTGACTGTAAATTTGCTCTTGGCCAACATGAATTCTCCAGGAATTTCCCTCTTAGGTGAAGGAACAGTCAAAGTTGAAGGGCAGAAGGAATGTGTGTCAGTCCAGCAGTCAAATGATTGGAAGAACCAGGGGAAATTCAGCAAACCACAACTGTTCTTCTCCTGAGAAGAATTAGTTACCCTGTGACCCTGCCAGATAAGTCTTTTAGCAGGCAAGCAGCAGTTTTAAGAATACTCCATTTTATACAGTTTCAGAGGCAACAGCAATTCCTACTTCTGCCCATAGACTTTCACCCCTCTGAGGCATCACCAGCTCTCACCATCATGAGGAAGAGCAAAACCATGAAGCAGGGGAGAGCTGAAGCATCCATGTAATCTTGCTCCAGCATCTCAGAAATGGCAAGGAGCCCGGCATTTCTGGTTGGGATGAAAATGTTTTCCCCTGTGTTCTGTTCAGTGCTGCCCGTACAGAAAGTTGTAGCTCACAGGTGGGGTTTCCTATAAAAATAACGCCACTGAGTTAAACAGATTTGCACCAATATACAGGAGTTGCTTCCTGGGCTCCATTCCTTTTCTGGATAGAAGGAGAACCTCCCAATTTTGCTGCTGTAAAAAGTACAAGGCGGCCATTGAGTCAAGGGAAAGACACTTGGGAAAATCTCTGCAAGAGGTCCCTGAGCACAACCGACACCTGACAGCATGAGTAAAGTGCTCAGGAACCGGGAGGGGCTTTAGACTGAATGGCTTAACTCTCCTAAATCCAGGAAAGATGGAAGATTTCAGACACATCCCCCTCTCAAGCATTTACTACCAGCCAGTCTAAGCACCCACTTGCTCCATATGGCAACTGCTGAGAATTCCCTCCTTAGGGACTCAGCTGACTTTGTTCCCTGTATGGAAAAGTCAGAGCCTGCAAAATCCCCCCCTTACGGAGCTGGACCCTGGAATTGCTTTGGGAAGCTGGACCTGAATTATCAGAAACTCACCTGTGAGGGTCAGCAGTTATTTATCAACCACATGAGTCACCTGTGTTTTTTTGGGAGCCGAGATGGGATGTCACCCTCTAATGGGCAAGATTCAAAGGCATAAAGTTCACGTGATTAATTTTCATTTAAGTACTTCCTGATTCAGTGAAATCAAAGCAGGTTCTAAAGACTGATCAAGTTTTTCCTTTTCTTAGAGATAAAAGGTATCTGTACATTCCTCCATGTTCACCTGGATAACATAATTCTCTTTTTGATGGAGTTTTGTTTTAATTTTTCACTAAATAGGGATATTTTGAGCCTCATTTTTATTTTATTTTTTCCCTTCAGACCGTAATAAAACTGTAGAAAAGTTTATCAGTGAATATATGACTGGACAAAATCTGTGGTTGTACAATTAAATGAATGAAATTCAATATCAGCAGAGGCAGACCTATTTATATCGATGATCAATTTAGTCCAGATGGACAGAGAAGATGATTAAAAAATTGTTTTCTCTTGAAGGAGATTTTGGAGGCATCTGAAGAGAAAATCCCTCATGAACGTCCTCAGAGAGTTTCCCTCCAATTTCAAGTTTTCTATCTTCTGAGGGCAAGAGACCTTACAGCCCTTCCTGAAAACACATATAATGCAGTGATAAATGTGTCAGTACAGCACAATTGACATCTACACTCCACTGGCTCCATTTAACCACTTTTTAGGCTTCCTGAGCTGCCCAGCTCCAGAGTCAGCACTTACCTCTCGCTGGAAGTCCCAATTCTCTGGCCATGAGAGCTGTCCAGCTGCCAGCCATGCCAGTGGCAGGACTGTTATCACCCTTTTTTTGGCACTTCTGGGACATCAAGTAATAAAGATGACCGTCTTCCAACTGAGACATAAAAGGGAATTTCCCAGACAACTGCTAAACCAGCCTGCACCAGGAACCAGGTTTTTGCTTCCCCCTGATTCTCCTGTACCACCGAGCTGCCAGCAGCATCTCCACAAAGCAAAGGTGTTTTCCAGCTTGAAGGATTCTCTGGTTCCATGATTATGGACCACGAAGTTCTTCACCACTGCCTGCTCTCCTGACACACAGCAAGCAGTGCTAGGGACAGGGTACAGAGAAGTTGGCTGTCCCCAGGAAAAGCTCTTGTCTGAAGGCACCTTCCAAATTAGGCATTTCTTCTCCCCAGGCTGATGCTGGAGAGAGATCCACAGGCTCTGCTGCTTAGCAGCAGCATTAATATATTAAGCAATGTCCCTTTTCTAGCAGCAATGGATATTAACCAAAGAAACATCTAAGATCTAGCCATTTTTTGTGAGAAAGGGGGTATGAATCCCTTACCATTAAATAGGAGAAAATCTTACCTGTTTTTCTCCAAACAAACCTTCTCACATGTGTGTTATTTAAACACAGCTGGCTTGTGAAATGGCTGGTTTCTCTGACAGTCCCAGAAAACGCCGCCACATTGAGAGTTAAATGCCTAATATTATTTTTTTTTCTAAGTGCACATATTTAGCAACAATTGTCCTTTTGAATTTCCTGTGCCCAGTGCATCACTGGGAGGTTGACCAATTTTTTCTATTTTTTTTTTTTTTTTCGCCCTGCACATTGTGTTACATAAAATAACAAGTCTGCCAGGAAAACTGGGCATGACACACCAGTGACTGTGCTAATGAAAGCCTTGGTACTTCGTTACAAATACAGGAGGTGAATAAACCATTGTTGCTGCTATAGGAAAGTTTTCAGTATGGATCACAGTTCACTTGTGGTTTTTTGGTGTGTGCAGAAGAAATCAAGCTGAAGATGCCACTGCTGTAAGCTCCTCTGGAGCAATGCTGATGGTTCGGTTGTTTGGAGGGAGGTTTTTTATGTAATTTTCCTCAGTTTTGTTCCCAAATTTCATCCCTGTGCGTGCTCTGTGCTCTGTTTCCCCACAGTTCCACTGCTCAGGCTCACAGCTTGTCTTTGGCACAGTCCGAGGTGCTGATTCAACAGCACAGACTTCTTTACAATAATGAATTTCTTTTAACTGCCAAGTGTTATAGGGCACTGGATGTGGAGCTGATAGGAAAATAAAAGGGAGACCTTGAGGTGAAACTTGTGGCCTATTTCCCAAGCAGAAAAAAGCCTTGAGGTCAACTTTGTCAGGTTTATCATATGGCTACAGTCTGGGAAGTGTCAGCTGGACTTGTCAAATCTATGAGATCACACTGCAGCAGCAAAATAATTCACCAATTTCGTACAGGCTGCAGAGATTAGGCAATAAAACAAAATCATTACAGGCAGAGCACTTGTATGTCTCACAGAATGTCACTCATAGTAAATGGATCTTCCTTGGAAGCTCCTTAGTCTTTCCTGCATCTCCAATTACACTTACCATCCTCCTGACAGCAGTTTATCCAGTCTGTCTTAAAGACCTTCCTTGAGGATGGTGATCCTTGTATGCCTTCAAATGTTTGATTCCAGTGTTTACACCCAAACTTTCCAAATCTCCCTTGCAATGAAAGCCCAACAACATGGACCTTGGGAAAGATTTATCCCTCCCTCTCAAAAATTTGTCAGATTTTTAAATGTTATTTGTCTTATTTATTTATAGACTAATCAACTCATTTTCTTGGAAACTTCCCTCTTTTCACCCTCCTGACTTCTGTTAATGTAGTTTTTTATCTGGTGTTTGGAGGATCATAACACAGTGAATTTTCTCTATGGAAAAGCTTCTTTGTACTTCAGACCATTTTTACAATTCACAAGGTTCATCTTAAATTCTGATCTTGCACCTCCACACTAATGCTGTCTCTTCTAAGTCAACTAACATTTGCAACTTTAACACCTGCTCACCACTCCAGCCCTCAAACCAATGGAAAATAACACACCAGAACAAGAGCCTAGCAAAGGAAATCAAAAGGACAATTGTTACCAAATACGTGCACTTAGGAAAAAAAAAACATATTTGGAATTTAACCCTCAATGTGCTGGTGTTTTCTGAGATTGCCAGAGAAACCAACCATTTGGATCTCGATGACACCCTCAGTTTTGATGATGGACCATCACTATCTTTAGGTGCAGCTTCCCACAGCCCTGCACTTGCTGTCGATTCATAATCCTCACTGGGATTGTCCTCCCCTGATGACAGGAGCAGAAAACTCACGGTTTGACTGAGGTCAAAGAATAACATAACTATTGCAACTCACTTACCCGTGACACTCAAATCAAAGAAAGTCCTGAGCAATAGTAACATTAACCTCACCCGGCTTCAGAGACATTCCATTTTATGCCACTTGTTTCCCTTATTTAGTGGAAAGAAACGGGCACTTTTGGCACTTGAATCATGGAGTGTGTTTATACATCCACGTTGGATGCCTCACACCAGGGACACAATTGACCACATTGATCGAATCTTTACTTCAAAGTGAACTTTGATGCGTAAAACTACTATTCTTGTTGGTCACACAGATTATGGGCAAGACCTCCCCCGTTCCTCCAGGAACAAGCTCAGAGCACGTTGGCACTGGGGAAGCAGGAAGATCTGTCAACATCTACTCTGGTTGTAACAAAAACGTAAGTTACAACTGGGAGTGGATTCGAGTCCCGTGGCTGTGAACTATCGCAGAATGAATCAGTTTCCTGGTGGTTATATTTCAGCAGGAAACACTAAATTTAGCCACACTATTAACAAGCACACACACAATAAATCTACCAAACCTCAGGAACTGTGTTCTGAAGTTACTTCACAGACTGAAGATCTACGTGGTCCTGTAGGCACATACAGGCAAAATATCTGCAAGGCCTTTACCTAAGGTTTGGGTTTTTTTTGCAGAGCATCTCATCCTGATTGCATTCAGCAGCATTTGGGCTGTGTCACCAAGCTGGGATCCTGCAAGACCCTCTGTGATCTGCTTATGAAAGGACTGAAGACTCTAAACTCTACTTTTCATCAGAAGGGTGGATTGAAAGGAAATGCAATGTCATCTACCCTGAAGAAGGTCTACCTTTCCTCTGCCATATGTCAAGATGATGTGAATCACTTTCAGAAAATGTATTCCTTCAAGAGCTATAGAGAGACCCCAGATGATCAGCTTAAACTCAGTGTTTAACTTCTAGATGAATTAATTTAAATGAAATTAATCTCAATCTCAGTGAAGATCTCAGACAGAGAAACTTCATAGAATCCGAATCACAGAATTATTTAGGTTGGAAGGCACCTTAAATATTACCTAGTTCCAGCTCTCCTGCCATAGGCAGGGACATCTTCCACTAGACCAGATTGCTCCAAGCCCCATCCAAGCTTGAACCCTTCCAGGGATGGGGTTTCATTGAAGCCTCAAGTTTCCCATGTCCTTAAACTCAATTATTTCTTTACACTCAGGTGAGTGGAGATGTGGTTGTCTCTATCACAGCCAAACCCAGCACTGCACACACCCCTTCTCTGTGTTCACTGGCACAGTCTCCTGAAGCATCGTTGCTGATAAAGCTCTTCTGTCAACTGTCTTCTCTCTTTTTATTGAGGGTACCACCTACCTTCCCATTTCTGAATACTCTGGAAAAAACAGCCATGGGCATTTCATAGAATCACAGAATCATAAAATGGTTTGGTTTGGAAGGGCCCTTAAAGATCATTTAGTTTCAACCCCCATTTGTGCACCTTTGAAGGCCCACTGACTCATTGATGGATATAAAACAGTGATCCTGGGATAAAATGAGCTTTTCCAGAGCTCGCTGTTGTGGTTTAAGACATGTTTGTATCCAGTGCCATCCCTGCACTGCTGTCCCCATCCCACAGGGAAATTGGGGTCAGGGTCTGTATTCAGAGGAGACTCAAACAAAGCAGAGAACTAAAATGAACCCTTTGGTTTGGATAGAAATAGATTTTGGATGTGCACATCGTGTGGTGGTGTCTCAGCTGGCTGGGAAGGAATTTTCCTTTAACAGATGGGGAAAGAAAAGACAGTCAGAGAGGAGCCCACTCTGGCCGATGTGGCACAGGGAGAGCTGGTTCACACCCTCAATTTGTGCATTCATTCCCTTCATCCAGGGAAGGCTGGGATAATTATACCCCCCACCAGGGTTTGCAGAGCTCTCAGTAACTCCAGACTCAGTATTTATATTCTGCTTGGAAGTGTGTGTGTGCTTTTATACTGCACAGTTTTCCAAGCTTTTTCTCCCTGTGGCACCATCAGAATATCTGTGAGTGGTTCAAATTTTTTTTAAATGTTCATCACTGTTAACAGCATTTAGCCAAGTAAGGATTCCCTAGATGAAGTGAATTAAAAAGAAAACAAAAAACATTGTCATATGCCACGAGATTGCTGCAAAGGAAAGAAGAGATTCCGAAAAGCAAGGCTGGTAAGGAAAAACCTAAGGAAAATCAAGTCAGCAATAGGCATATGAATTTAAACTCTAAAAACCTGACATGGAAAATGGCTTCAATTAGCTGCTTTTGAGGGAATTTCAGGAGTTTGTGGGCTTTAGAGACTTATCCCTGCTCTGCATTCCCACTTGGTCACTTGGATGACATGGCAGGAAGACTTCAGGGAGCGTGGAAAAATGGAAGGCAGGATGACACTCAATGGCAGAGACTTTCTGAACAAGGAAGAAACAGGAAAAATCAGCCAGTTGTCTGGTTTGACTCAAATAGCAGTTCTTTCCCTCCCACAGGTCTCACTCCGACAAGACTTCGGCAATAATGTGGAATAGTGTATCCACTAGCTCCAGGACAAGGGGAAAAGGAGAAGGTTGTGGCAACATCCACCTCCCATCAGTATAAGACAGGAATGGTTGACCTGCATGGGAGTTGGATCAGATCATCATGGAATTAGATGGAGGATGACTTCCTTCACATGTAATGGCCATGCATCTCTTCTTTGCCTTTGCTGGGCAGGAGAGCAGAGGGGAATGTCCTACCAATTCCCTCCAGTTGGCCTGAAAGAAAGGGGAGAAGCCGCTTATTCTGGTGGCATTCAGCAGAACTACTCAGGGTTGGAATCTCAGCTTCCAAGAGATTTGAGAGGCAAATATTTAGCCCTCTGCTCCCTTATCTGCTCCAACCTTCAGAAGAAGGAGACATCTAAGTTGGAAATATGTGTAATACCCAGGGGTTTCAGAATTTGCACCGAAATGTGTGTCCTGGAAGGATATGTCTCTGCTCAGCTGCTTGTTTGCAACACAGGGAAGCAAGAGGATAAAGAGTATTCCACAGACTAAGTCTGTCCCAGCAATTAATTCACTTTTCCATAATGACTGGATCGATGGTGTGAGGAAAAGAAGACTGAGACTGGATGATTTGGCTTGTTCTGAAAGATGACACAAATAATAGGATTTGGCAGGTTAGAGTAAGGCCTTAACTCGGCCTAATGGGGCAACAGCATGACTGTCCTCAAATTTGGGGCCTCCCAAGCTTCTTAAGGCACAGCTGGACTCCTTAAAAGTCAGGGAGCCACTGTGCCACCGTCACAGAGCAGAGACATTTCTATGAGCAAAGAGCTGCGGATCTGGATGAGGGTGTGATCCTGTTTTCTTTGGTTGTCCGCTACCACGGATCCAGACAAAAGAAGAGCTAGGAATGAAAAGCTGATCATCAAGCAAATTATTATTGCGAAGTTTGGCTCCACTTTGTGTGTTTCATGTGAGAATTATGCTTGGATTGAATATGGTGGAAGGAAAAATGTCGGTTTGTCTGAGAGAAGGAACCTCAAGAGAAATGAAAAAGAACAGCTGGACATGGTTGAATTCATGTAGAGGTCATCAGATTGTTACAGTCATTTTGTCTTTGATGGACAAGGAAGTAGAAAGGCTGTAAAAAGCAGTTCCCCCTTGCCCAGCTGACACACTTTGACAGGACTGCGACTGACACAAACTGTTATGTAAAATAACAGTTTTACTAAATGTAACCCTCACTCTTCCTTCCTCTCTCTCTCTCTCTGTGCAATGTGAGGAGCCTGAAATGGGGCTGAGATGGGCAGTAAACATGCAAATTGAATAAAATCATACTGGTTAAATCATGTTCATTTCAGATTTTTCCAAAGGATTGTCAGTTTGCATTATTTTATTTACATTTGATGTCTTCTAGTCCTAAAAGGCAAGGCATGTCAGGGATGGGTTGTGGACAAAAAAAAAAAAGCAAAGTAGATGTTTATCTCTAGAATATCTCCTGCCATCTGGGCAGCCTGAACATCCAGTGACATGTAGGGTCTGCACAAAAACTTCTTGTACCTCTTCCTATCCCAAAACACAGTTGAACGTCGATGCTCCAAGGTGTTATCATGCCAGTGTTTATTTTCATTTTCTATTTTAATCTACTGGAAAGCCACATATAAAGACTGCTACAACATTTTCCAGCCTTCTCAAAGAGATGGGGATGATATTTCAGGTAGAGCCATTAAGGTGATGAACCTGGAATTGTTTTCATGGGATGATGTTGTGCCTTAACCTCCCTTGCAAAGAGCTTTTAAAATTAAGCCTCCTAGGCTTCATAGTGAAAGATTTGCTTTCCTGCCCTGGATTGTGTTTGCAGCTCTCCTTTGAACTCTCTCCATTGTTTAGATTTCTTTTCTGAAGTGTCCTCCAGAGCTGGACACATCATTTAACAAGTTTTAAATGGTTCAGTTTACGGAGGAAAGGTCACTTCTCATCTTCTGCTGAATGTTCCCCATGTACCTCCAGAAGTTGCACTTGTCTTTATTTTTTCATAGTTCACACTGAGACAGTTACCAATGCTTCATTTGCCTCTTGTCAGACAAATTTATCCCCTCCCACACATAGAACCTGCAGACTTTCCTTCCAGATATTTTGGCCTCACTAAAACTGCTTTGATTGGACTGTGAATAATTAATCCTTCCTTTCCAATTGATCCTTTACTAACCCGTCTTTCTTGCCATACCAAAAGCAACTTCAGAACAAATTTTACTGAACAAAAAGTTCAGAAAACTGAACTCCTAAAGGTATCATATTCTCATGGGGTGGTTCCTAAGCAGGGGAACAAGATTAGCTTCTTCTCTCTTTGGAGCTTTCCTGAAGCCCAGAGAACTTTAAAGATCTTTGGAACACTGGATGGCATAAAGCCTTTGTCTGACATGACAAATCACTTCCAAAAGGGTCTCCTCTGCTGACACGTGATTTTGTTTATCCTTAATGTGGGTCCTTCATGTTCTCATCAGGGGAGCAGACAACTCTACTGCTGTCGGCTCATCGAACAACATTCTGTCTAGCCTTTCCATTTTTTAATATATAAACTTTGCTATTTTAGTACAAGACTAATCTATCTTGCTGGTTTATCCAGTCTATACAGTTCTGGAGGCCTTTTTAGTCCTGTCTGATACTTACTGAGTTTAAATTAAACAATTTCTCAGTTCTCTCTGTCCATGCCTATATCTTTTTCCGTGGCAGATTCTTGCAGACTGTTCTCTGTTTTACTTGTTGCTTTGGGTTTTGAAGATTCATTTCATTTTTTCCAGCTCTCAGGTTAGTATGTTCAGTGTCTGTCCTTATCTCTCGACTCTTTTTCACTCAGGTGAAATCTGCAGCCACACTGGGAAAATCAAAGAAACTCCACATCACCCCTTCCTAACTTTGCAAGGCGACCAGCAATCCATGGAGAAGTGGATTCTTTGGTTCCTGCAGGGTTATCAACATGAAAATAAACACACTGGCACATGAATCTTGAGCAATAATTACAAAGCAACTGAAGAAATTGCTTCTCTGGCTCACTGCACTGTGCCTACATGCCCTGCAAGGTGGGTGAGGAATGTCTGGGCTTCAAGGTTCACGCTTCTGTCCTTCCACGTGCTCAGCAAAACTCCCAAACTCTCCAGAAATTCCAGTGTTACTGGTTTCATTCACAGTAAGAAAGGAATCAGGGCACTTGAGAGAAGGGGGCTCAGGGTCTCACAATGCAGTCAAGGCTCAGCTGTTGGTCTTTTAAAGGCTCATTTACATTTAAGTGGTTCACTCTAATAATAAAATCTATGACAGAAAGGGACAATAAGCCCTAATGAAGACTCCTAAATTATAAAGATCTTTTGTAGGAGCTTTTCCTTGCACAGTGGTGGGTACTGAATTGCCCAGAGAGCACACACACTGCCAAATTACCCAAAGTCTTGATATCTTTGGCAGGATCACATAAATAATGTTTCTCCTAGAATAACATGTTCTTGAACTCTTTCTCCAGTGTATTCTCTGCACATGTGTTTCCCATTAGTAGCAGACAGGGAAGTCTTACCCAAGAGCACTTTTAAATCCAGTTTACAGAGGTGAGAAGGAGAAAACTGAGAGATTTCTAACACCATCTTTGAGTCTGGTTTGGAAACTTTCTGATCTGCCTCTGCTTCTTTACAGCTCTGTGTGTGTGTGTGTGTGTGTGTGTGTGTGTGTGTGTTAAAGGACATGAAGCCTGTGCAAGATTTTAGATATTTTAGATTTCAGATTTTAGGTGTTTTAAGACCAGTTCCCACACTTGTGATCTCTGAAGATTAGATAGTTCCGCAGGTTAGGGTTGAAGTAGAAAATCAGAATATTAAACACAATTATCATTGCAATATTGTTATAAAATTAAATAAAGAATCTTTCTCGGGTTCAAGGCTGAGAGAACTGGGGTTGTTCACCCTGGAAAAGAAAAGGCTCTGGGGTGACATTTTGTGGCCTCCCAGTACCTGAAGGTACTGAGAGATGGAAATTCACCTTGTCCCAGTACAGCATTCAAGGGAGGTGGTGCAACCCATTCCCTGGAAGTACAAACTTCTCCCTAGAGAAGAACCTTCTCCTCCATTTTCAGGTGGCTAAAGCTGAGGTGCATCCCGAACTTTAGATGGATTTATGTTACTCAGTGTACATTTTCCCGGTACTGTTTCTCTTACCAGGTGAGGATGGAATGTCACTCATCCATAAGGAATCACTTCAGCTTCCCCTAATTCCCTCTGGAAGCCTCTTTGACACACACAGAAGCTCGTGCTGGCACTTCCCACCTTGACAAACTCACGGGACTGACACGATCTCATTCCAAGGTTGGAAACATAATTAATGGTGTGTCAGGGTGACTCACATCGCCACTTACCTCATGTTTCCCCTTCTACATCTCAGCTCTGCACAGCCTCATTTTCCATCAGCCAACCCTGTGCAGGTGGCACCCAGAGCTGACCCCTCTGAGTGCCACCCTGCTCGGTGTGGCTTCTTCTCTTCGCCTCCCATTGAGGAACTGGAGATAAGCTGCAAAATTTCATAGCTTTCAAAGTTTTCATCTGATTGAGAAAGACTGTCGTGTCCTGAGCCATCCCACCTTACTCTAGTTAATATGATATTTAATATTACTTCTCCTGTCCATCCACAGAAGGGCAGATCTCATTTGGGCTCTTCCCATCAATTTTCTTTTGTATCAGATCTTAAAATACACGATCCTTGCTTTCTTGGTTACCTTGCTTTAGGAAAATCCTGAATTTTCCACCGTGTTTCCTTAACTGGGAGCTATTGATCTCTTGTCTTCCTCCTCTGATCCCTCACCTCACTCCTTTTCTATCATATGAAGCAAAACTGCTTGTTTTCAATCTCAGAGCCTTTCAGGGATTTTCATGATATTTATCTTCTTCACAATCAATATTAACAAGCCGACAGAAACCTCTAAGCACTCGGTGAGGACGAACATCTTCATCTGTTTGCTTCATTTTCTCATGATCTCATCTTAGACTTTTTCCCAGGCTATGTTTTACAAAAAAAAAAAAAAATTACATGTGCATATGTTCAGAACAATTTTGTTGTTCTCTACTCACCTCTTCACAGAATGCCAGAGTGGCTGAGGTTGAAAGGGACCTCGGGATCTCACCTTGGTCTTACTGTCACAGAGATTTGAACCATCATCCCTCATGGAAGACCAACAAGACCGATCTCAGTATTTTAGCTGGCTACACATTTCAAAGGGTCAGTAACTTCCAGAAGCCCAGGTAATATGATCTCTCACAATCTCACTATCTGAGGGATATCACATGAGCTAAGATTTAGGGGGGAAAACCTTACAGTGCACTATTGTGATAGTAATATATCTCCATGAATTCTTCTGTTTTCTTCAGGGATTATATTGTCCTGTTATTGGTAGCCCTATAATTTCTCTTCCAAGATCAGCTAATAAATCATAAGATATTCACATCTTAAACTGAACAACCCATAAGAAACATGCCAAAAGAAACAAAGCTGTCTGTTGAAAAACTTGTTGCCTATGTCAAACTGTAATCACTTGTTAGGAACACCATGATTTATATCTTTCTTTTTTTATTAATAGTGTTTCCTGGTGGTATTCAGTTTAAAAAATCAGAAGTCTCAGAGTCTCAGAAGTCTCACATCTACATGTAAACTGGGGGCCTACGATCCTCTTTTATTGAGTTGAGATCTGGGATTTAATTTAGTTGCCTTAATACAGGTATCAAGGAGCCATATTTTTGTGCCAAGGGCACTTGGGATTCCATTTCCCACCTGACAACCAGTTGCAAGTCCATAAATTTGCAGATCCACTGTGGTCACTTTTTCCATTAATCACAAATGGCACTGGGCCCTGTCTTTAGATGACTCATCTAGAGGATAAAACTGCAGGAGATTCAGGACTTTTGAAGCTTAAATTAAGGAAAATACACATATTTGACCAGCTGAATTATTCTTTAATAATTGATAATCCATTGATTATCTGACTGGGCACCCACAGATTGCAGTGGGATGTAAAAATCTTAAAAGTCTTCACCTCTCGGGTGAAACCCAGCACGTATTTTAAACAACCTGCTTCACATCACACTGCCTCCAACCCATTTCATTTCTTGACGAGGCACAGTTTCAAGTAACAGCTGGAAAAAAACACATGCAGAAGAAAAATACCAAATATTTGCCACATGCTCTTCTTGAGGGCTGTTGGTAGGGTTTTTTTAAGCAGAAGGTTTGGAGACCTTCCAAGGAAAGTGCAATCAGTACATATTAGGATTTGTTCCACAGCCAAATGCTATGGACAATTCCAGTTATATACGGAACTGAAAGAGTCGTATTGAAAGGGTCAATTTATTCCTTGTTCCAAGAAACTCCTCAAAAAATAATACCTGAATGAAAACATTTAGAAAGTAAATGCATTCAGTTCAAACCATTGCGAGGGTCTTTCAATTGTGGTGTTTATATATTGATTAGCTTTTAATTGTAACATTTATATATCAGTTGTACATTTGCTTTCTACAGTGTTTTAGTACTCCTTTATCCACCCTGAATTTAGATCTCTTAATTGTGAAAAGTTGTTTACCACCCTTGGAAAACGGGCCCAGGACCTGACAGATCTCCTGATTATAAAGCTGCTTATTGCATTAATCTTAAATTACTTATTTTCTTCCTCTTTATTCTATCGTCTTGGTTATATTCATAGAACCCTGGAATGGTTTGGGTTGGAAGGGACCTTAAAGATCATTTAATTCCAACTCCCCTGAAGTAATAGCACTGAATACCTTTTTCTCTATTGCACTTAATTACTTTAAGATTACTCTTAGGCCCCCCCACCGTTGTTGGATTAGGTTATTTACAAAACTCACTTTTTTCATGAATTTTAGCCTTTTCATAGCCTTTGCTGTCTGTCTGAATTCACTCCAGCCTGTCTCCGTGTAGATGTTTTACATTTAGAATAATGTAGTTCACAACAGTTTTTCCAGCCACAATATGCCATATTTAGGTATTAAGTATTAAAAAACATCTCTCTGTGAATTGTCATCTGTATTTTGGGATTATGATGAAGCTATTTCCTGCACACTTTGCATCTTTCATGATCTGACAAACATGATAAGTCGAAGTGCCTAAGTTGTGCCTTGCATCAGCTTTAAATCAAGTGTTCTTGATTTAACTCCTCTACGAGGAGTTGTATCTATTCTGAAGAGAAACAAGAGGTTCTGCATAACCTTTTCCATCACGGATTCACAGTGCCATTTGGCAAAGTAATATGTCAGTTATTCGTGAGAACAAAAACAGAGTGAACTCAAAATATCCACTCTATTTCTCTTTTTTTTTTTTTTTTTCCTTCTTCTTACCACAGGTTAAAATTAGAATAAAATAATCGGCTGGATACAAACTTGGTGAACTTACAGTTTCCAGCTGCATTTTTCCTTTACCACCTGAAAATGTGAAGTTGAGCACCCTGGGTCCAGTTCTGACCCTGTTTACCCACACGTGAACAAGCAACACTCCTGATGAAACTGAGAATATAGAGAATGTGAGAGGCTAAGTCGGGACCCCTCGGTGATGTTATTTGCCAGCACAGATTTTCCCGGGACAATAAATGGAAGTGATCCAGGAGGAGAAAACAATGAAGCTATCTCTGGTGGTGTACTGGGAGGGAATAATGGAGAAAGGGCATTGTTGGTGGTGAAAACAACTGGAGCTGCGAGGCTGCACTTCTTGGGATGTATTTGTGCTGCTGCAACCAATTCTCTAAAAATCGGAGTACTAATGAATGGGCTTTCACGCAGCAATTTATTCCAAGGCCTGGTTGTTTTCCAAGTGATTGTCAGCTTTCCCCAGCCCATGGTGTGAATACCTTGGCCCTGGGCCTTCGATTCATGCCTAAAATTGCCCTTCGACGATGCTCCTTCCCCCTGCGTGGTTCTGCCATGGACTAAAATTGCAGATTCATGGTTAGTTTTTCTGCCACTGACCACAACAGGCCCTGGTCTACAGCAAAGCCTGTACTCAGAGAGATTAAATGACATACACAATTTCTTTGGAGCAACACCACATCGTGCAAAATACGCTACTGAGCTTCCTTGCTATGTGGCAAAGCCACACTCTGCTTTCTCTCCTGGCACAGCAGAGCTCCTCTTGTGTAAGGTTACAAGAAAACAAGTTTAGGAAAAAAACCTTTGATTTTCAAGGGCCATAACATTTTTTTTTTTAAATTATTACTATTACAACTGACACTGAGTGAAGAAAACTCTGATTTCTTACAATGTATCTGTAAAAGGTTAAATTACAGCAAAATAGTTTTAATAGCAATTTCTATGATGGCAATACGCGGAAATAAAATATGAGAAAAGAGACAAAAAAAAGAGTCCTAGAAAATGAGAAACAGAAATTAATCAGCGATACATGGCCTTGGAGGATACAGAGTGAAAGCAGATTGCTTGCATTGTTTTGGAGGTTTCAAATAAGGGAAAAATAGCTTATTTCAGGCTGGGGTTTAACTGGTATTTGGAAGACTTCCAGTGGTCACAGGCTGATTGAGCCTTGTGCTTTAAAATAAAATACAAATGGCTTGACAAACCACTGGGAATTTGTGTAGCCAAGGAAAAGAGGTGGGGGGGGCTGACAGAGGCACATTCCTGACTCTCATCTGGATGGGACGTTGGAGTGCACCAGTCCTGGGCTTGTGTCAAGGATTTCTTGTGAAAACAAACCTGAAGATGCAGAGGACAGAGGGGCCACGGAGCTCTCAGAGCCTTTCCTGGGTGATCCAATAGGATCCACTGCTCTGCACACCCATCTTTTCTGGAAAAGCACTCAGAAATTCTGGTCGCACTTTGAGCATGGAAGGTAACAAACGTATAAAAGGCAGACAGGCTTAAGTGAGTAAGAATTCAAACCCTGTTTTCTAGGATTTATAAATACACTGACTCCCTAGAGAGATTCAAAGCCTGAAAATTGTTCTTAAAAAGAAAACCACTCAAAGCAATTTAAAACAATTTTTAAAAGAAAGACCTGAAGGTAGGATGATGCGGATATTGCTCTTGGCTGAGTTATCAGTGCCAAGAGACAGATGGCATGACTGACTCATGGTAATTATCACAGGGATCAGCTTTTAATACACTAATTGTCAACATGCAAAGCAAAACATGATTGATAATCTATTGTTATTTTCTATTATTTTCATTCAGTGCTGCTGGATTACTGGGGCTGTACTAATCACCAGTACTAGTGAGTGTTCAACTGAGCGTGGCCCCACGTGATGACAGAAAGGATATTTTTAACTTTCTGCTCCAAACATTTCTGCGTTTGCCTCCATATCCAAAAGTGACTCTGAGCCTGCAGGGCCCTGCTAAAATCAGGTTTCTGTACAAGTATCTACAGCACTTGGACTGTGGGTGCTGTTCAAAGCAATAATATGTGACTCACATCACGTAGCCCCAGCTCCTCCACACATTCAGTGGGGAAGCCAAGGCCAGGATACCAGCAGGAATGTGGCTGGATGCCTTCCACCAGCTCAGGTGAGAAACCAGTGAGCTCCAGCATTTTTGGTGGATAGGACCATCAACAACAAGGTTCTCAGTCCCAGTGTTTCACCCAAGAAATCTGGTGGGCTTAAACCCTTCTCTGGTATTTTGGAAGAGTTGTCAGCCAACCTTTCCCGGAGAAAAATTCGGGAAGACAACCACACGATGCTAGAGAGGATGGTAGCAATTTTATGATATAAATGGGTCCCTGTGGGGACATGCTCCAAGCTCTGGACCCATTTAGTTTTCCAGTAAAAATACAGGCCATTTCAGCCACCTGGATCCACAGGCTACTGTTACAGGAGGTGGAGTGGTGGGATGTGTAGCTGAAACTTCCCTGTGGACTTTCAGCACGACTGCTCTTATTTCTCCTGGGCAGGCATTAGGATGACAGGGGATATTCCTCTCTCAGGCACTTACGACACAGCAAGAAGATCAGTCTGGCACCAGCAGCAGAAGGAATTACGGATGAACGTCTTCAGCGAGCGTTCTTGTTACTCCTGGAGAAGAGGGCAGAATACACAGCTCCTGCCCCAAGGGCTTGTTCCTGACTGTTCTGGGGAGGGAGCTCTGCTCTACTGCACTGTAATAACCTCTCCTCTTTCCTGCCAGGCTGCAGTGGTTTTCCATTCCCATTAACTGGCCTGGCCACAGGCTTTTTGCATTTTTTCTTCTACTTTTATGTAACACAAATATCAGGTAGTGAGATCGAGTGTTTTGATGCCTGGCTGATGCAGCACCTGGGTTTATTAACTCCGAGAGTCAGTGTGGAGCACTGGGTAAAGAGGGGATAGGATGGGCATGCGAAATTATTTCCACATTCTTTCTCTTCCTATTTTGTTCAGTGCTCAAAAGCAACAAATGCCACAGTCTGTAAAATGCAGACAAAGTTTCTCTGGTTTTGACTTTTCCCTACTACTGGACTTACAGAGCAGTAGTAATACACTAGGAGTATACGAGTAGTAGTCTACTCATAAGCAGTGGAAATATAGCCAGCAGGCACTAGAAACATTCTCATGATGACAGCAAATGGTTTATACAGTACAGGAGATGGGAATAAATGAGTTTAGAGTCTTTTCTGGCCATGAAAGTCAACAAAGCCTCATCCAGCTTGAAATCCCTGGGGCACAGCAAACAAAGCACCCAGAGAGGAACAGCTGGATTAAATTTGACTTAAAAGCCACCATCTTTGGCACTGGCCAGTGGACTTGAGTACAGAGATGAGCAGAGTGATTTTCCAATGGGATAAATTATAACCTGCTTCCAGTTTTGACTCCACTATTTCAAATTGATGAGCTGATTGAGAAAAGGGCTCTGATACTGTTGAATGCAATAAATCAGGCCATGAAGGAATAGAATTATGTGTGCTTCCCCATAAATTAGACTGAGATAACTCCATAATGATTTTATTGAACATAAACCAGCCTTTTCGTTTGCTGAGAACCACAGCCTGATTTCAAAAGCTTTCCTCTGCTGAAATCTTCCATATCCTGTCCTTAATCTCCTAAACCATCTCAGCCCCGGAGCACAAATATTAGAGAAAAACAGGGAGTTACATTTTCATTCCATGTGCTTCCTCTGCGTGGATGTGAATGGCATTCACAATCTCTGAGCTGGCCCATGTGGTTTTGTCAGCATCTGTTTCTTGGAAGAGAAGTGAGTTCCACGACCTCTTCCATCATCAAATTCAGTTCACTGCTGTTAAAAAGATTCCATATCATATTCTTGCTTCAAGAAATACATAAAACTCCATATTACAAGCAGTTAGCTCTTCTTCTCCTTCCTCTGTTTCTCCCATTACAAAGCTGTTCCCAAACTTCAGTGCAAGCATGGCTAGGAATGTATAATTTCAAAATACATGTATATTACTCTTAAAATAATCCCACTATTCCTGTGCCACGCTTTATCTTAAACAATTCTTCTTTTTCAGTTCTTCATCTTCTCTCAAACTTATTACAAAAAAAAACAGCCAAGCCTTTCTCAGTCATTGTTTTTAACCAAATTATTAGACTTTGTTCTTTGCAACTGAGATGATAAATTTAAAACAGACATAAACACTCTAGAGCAGGGTATTCTACATTTGCAAGATTTTATAAGTTTATAAGGGTGAGCTTTGGCTCACATTAAATTATATTTCTAAAAAAGTTCATCCTGTCTGCTCAAATATCCATTCAAACTATCTATAATTTCTGGAAGTCTCATGGTTATTAAGAATTCCAGCACTGAATTTAAGCAGCCAGCCTGGTTTCTCATGCTAATCCAGACCACTTCCACATGGAGCATCCTTTGGTATCATGTGAAGAGCCTGACAAAGTCCTCCTGCAGTTTGAATGGCACTTCATATGAAATAAAACTATGCCTGGGGGGGGAAAATATCTTTCTTTGGTTAATCTGCTTCCCAGGAAGCACTTTCTTCCCTTTTATTTTCTGCTGCCCATATTCCTGCTTACACGAGGGGGACACCGTGTCCAGCCAAGCCCTTCTTTGCTGGCAGGTTCCAGATGTATTTCTTTCTCTTATTTTTTAGGGAGCCGAAATCAACTTTCACCAATGTCTTTTCTAGCCCCCTAACTAAGAAAATTAGGTGAACTAGTTTTGTTTCAGAGCTAAGCTTGTGCTGCTTCTTGACATGAAGAATTCGATTTACTTCCATGTGTCGGATACGAGCGATTTGTGGGGCTGCAGGAGCAGATTCCCCCCGGATCGTTTTGGATTTGGGATCTGCACAGTCCAGGCATACTGGGTGGGATAAAGAGGAAGGTGGTGACCCATTAGGGCTCCCCTGGTTAAAATATCCCAGTTTACACGAGGCTGAGATACCTTAATAATGGCAATGCACATCTTCCTGCTGCAGCGGCAGCCTCCAGACCTTCTTTCTCCTTGGCTTTCAGACACAGAACACAATTTTAGATGTGCTCTGGGCATTGTCCTTGGATGCTGCCCAAGACCATCAGGCTGCTCCCAGAGACTTTTAGCTGTTCACTTGGAGCAAGTGTTTTCCACTGAGCAGAGGAGCAGGATATGGGAGGCAAGATTAAGTCCCCCCGTTTCCCAGCACTGAATCAAACAAAACCTTCTTCCACCCACACGTTGCTGTCTCAGCTTAACAACAAAAACAACCTGCCAATCTCTCCCCACACAGAAGCCTTTAGAGTTTTCACCACAAGTAAGGGAAAGGTAATGCAGAATTTCTCAAGCCCACCAGGCACAAATTGCCATAATTCCTTTCAAATTACCTGCTGTTATTTTCTTTGAAATCACTGGATGAATCAGACCAGGAGAAAGGGAGTGGGGTATTTCCTGTAACAAAAACATGCCACAAATAAAGACAGCGAAGTTTTTCTCCTCTCTAGAGGAGCACTTGTTGTCCAGAACTGTCAATGCTTCCGAGCAAAAAATTTAACCCAGAGAGCCGGGGAGGTAAAAACAAACGGGAGCCTTTAAATGCAGTTGCAGGTTTGGGGGAGACTGATTTGGGAAAGGCTACAAACTTACACACACCAAAAAAAAGTGAATTGAAGAATCCACTCTAAACAGAGACAAGAAAAAAGACATGAAAATAACAGAGTGAGACTCAATTTTTATAAAGCTGAGACTGCTACAGAAAAGAGAAGCAACCGAAACATTTGCACTGACAAAGAATGAAGACAACTAACAGTGAATACTCAGAGTCTGATGGAAAGAATACGGCAGAGCAAGGAACTGGATTTAGCTCTTCCCAGACCTGCAGCCCTGGGACTGTGCTGACTTCCTAGAAGCAAGCTGGAAAAATTAATGAGTATTAACAAAAGAGTCAATTGTTTATCCAAGCTGTTGGTTATGCAGGGCTTTGGGGTATCATATCACTTAATGATGTGTTAAAAAAAACCAAACCAGGAATAAATGTACATAAAGTAATCATATATCATATATATACATATTTTATATACACCCCTAGGTAGAGAAAATTACCAAGGTGGAGGAGAAACTTTCCCAGCAGGACCAATTGTATAAGAGCTCCCCTGGGGAAGTGAAGAGCACAAGGTTTCTTAAAATACTAAATATAAACTTTTTCAAATTCAACAAGTGTGCACTGGAGAGAAAGCCAGCACTGGCAAGAAATTGGACCTTTTAGTAGTCTTGTCCCATCTCTACAGTTTGTGAAGATCTTCAGGGACTGAACGAGCCACAGAGATTCTGACAACGCTTTCCAGGAGTTTGCTGTCAGCCAAAGGGGAGAAAACAGCTGGGGAGATACTAGAGCAGCTCATGCAATTGCCCAAACCAGATCATTCTAATCATTCAATCATTCCAAACCAATCAACCTGTCACCTTGGAACACGAGGGATCCCAGAGTGGAGCTGGCCAATACCATGGAGCACCTGGCTGTGCCCGCGCTGGTCTGCTGCAAAGCCCTGTGCCCTGTCATTAGCGAGGGCACTGTTCACTAATTCCTTATTAATTTCTCGAGGAAAATTCAGAAAAACAAGAATGAAGATAATCAAAACTGATGAGGCAGAGGAATAACAATTTTTTTTCTTTTTTTTTTTTTCCCAAGCTTATTTCCAGCGCATCCCTGCTGACCCACCTATCTCCAGGCCCCAGTCTCTGACCAGAGAGCCAAGGGCAGCAGCTCTGCTCAACAAACAAGCTTGTGTACCCACTGCACATGGGTTTTGCCTATGAATCACCTTCTGATGTTGTTCCAGTTCTTTTCTGTGCATTTATTAAAACCATTCCAAGAGCAGGATGGACATCAGATGAAAGATGTCTTGGTAGAAGAAGCTGTAATTTCATATGGAATTGCTTCAGGACTTATCAGGCTGAGAAAACTGTGCAGATGTTGTATTTCTGAGCATTTAACTTATCACTGAATAGGCACTGCTTCAACATAATTTATATTTCAGTCTTGGGATTTCCCTGACAACCTCCTCCAAATCATTTCTATCTGTTAATGTCCTGTCAGATTTAATGTCTCTGGCTTTTCTGACAGTTTTAGTCTTAATGCAAAATAAATGCCTTCCTGATGCTTCACTGTGTGTTGCTAATGGAGTGGTAGATTAACATTTTTATTTATGTTTGTTTTTTGGTCTTTGGAGGCCAATCCAAGCTGGCCACTGGAGGCCACGAAATGGATCCTGCTGGTTTCACTGGAAGTTTAGCAAGTCTCCTTGGCCAGGTGGGAATGCAATGGGCACTGATGCAGATATGGGGGGGGATCAGCCTCAAAGGAGGGGAATAAATCTCAGAGGAAGCCACTCCTACTGGGTGACTAAAGGCAGGCGAGTTATTTGGGAGGCAAAATGTTTTTGCCAGAGGAATTAGAAAGAAGGGAAAGCCTTGAGGCTCTTGGGACATCAGCACAGGCACAGGACCAGCTGCATTGAGCACAGGCCACAGGAAGGAAAGTTTTTGCCCACTGAAACTTCTTTCGCTCTACGCAGCCAAATATCCAGGTTTCACAGTGCACAAAACCTCCATAACCAGCCCTTGTGTATCAACCACAGAGATTTACTCCAGACACAGAGAGGTCTGACATTTCTTTGCTCAGCCCTTGCAAGAAGTAACATCCTTGACTTAGGTCTTAAATCCACCACAAACCCATTATTATTTGTTTCCTTCTGTTCCTTTAATGTCAGAGTAAACCTGTTCAAAAGCATCTGTGGGCTATAATTACTTTACTATCAAATGTTTGCTTCAGCAAGACTGGATCCAGCCAATGCCAACAGGACAAGTGGTCCTCCCTGGGATGTTCTCATCTTTGCAAAGACTAAATCTTTTCTTCAGGATTTGCCTTTTCTGGGCTGCAAATGTCTCTACTATAATCCCTCAGGAGTGATTATTTTTTAATAATAATTTATTATTATTATTTATTATCTCCAGATTGTTGGCGTAAAGAGAGGCTTCTCCAGAGGCAGTCACCAAACACCCATCCCTCTCCTTTGAATAATGGAGCCTAAACTGCTGACCTTGGTGCCAAACCTCGGTTCTTAAAATGAGGTGACAGGAACATCTCCTTCCCACGATGTGTCTGCTGCAATCAACTTTCATAAGAATCCAGGAAACTTGAGCTCCTTAGGGACAGAGGTGGAAGGGTGTGTTTCCATCAAGAAAATGGTGATCCAGGTGACACAAACATAGGGAATACTTGAAACATTGGCAACAGGTACCAGTGCTGATAGACATTTCCATCCCAGGCTTCGAGGCAAGCAGATTCTCTTCCCCTACAGAGGGATGCACGTTGTTCTGCAGACACAATGACAGAAAAGCAAGACACTCCAAGAAGTGCTTCCCCATGATGAGACTTGTTTCTGAATTATTTGGTTGATTTTTCCGTGCCTGCTTAATGGGCAACTAATACTTTCAGAACAAGTCAATGCAAGAAAACACGCTGGCCCAGAAGCACAAAATATGAGGTGGAGAAGAAACTCTTGTCCCTAACACAGCAAATATTTCAGAGAACCTAATTTTTCATTCCACTGTTTCCTCCTCTGATTTTTTTAATCCCTTTTTTGGTTTTTCTTTTCCACAGAATAAGCCAGACAAAAAAAAATGAAACAAAAAAACAAATCCCTCCCAAAACACAAAACCTTCTCAAAAGGTCAGAATAATGAATATTTCATACTGCAGGTTGTGGAGTCATTGCATTCCTTTCCAACAACACCAGAACCACATGAGAAAGTTTGCAAATACCACTGAAGATATCAGGGAACAAGTCAACTTACAAAGGCCCTCGCTCTCCTATTTAGGCAATACTTGGCCTAACTGAAATGTAATAACTGGTACCAGCTCCCATTATTAGGAATAAACACTCCATCGGTAACTTATCCCTTAATCTGCCAGTACCACTGTCAACACTTAATTAATGTGCCTAAAGGCCTGGTGCTGCCTCAGTGGGGCAAAGGAATTTTTCACTGTTTATTTATAGCTAAATTATAACCCGGTTGCCATTTTTAGGCACTGGAACACTGTATGACTCTCCTGCTGTGTAACCCCAATCTTTTCAAAAGCCAAGCAGCTGGTTTCTAGACAGATTTTGAAGCCTAATTTCTGAACTAACATCATTTTTTTGGTAACATATGTATTGTTTAAATACCAGCACTCCAGTGATTCTTAGTCATCAGTATTCTTCTTCATTCTGTAAATTATTATCCCTGAAATAATTCATTCCCAGGGCACAGTGGAGGGATAAACTACTTGTGCTTCACATGCAGTTTGTGTATGTGCAAAACTCCGGGTTTACAACTTGTCCTTTCACTTCTTTTCCAGTTCAATCAACCTGCTGGAAGGGGCATTTTTTCCAGGAACCAGCCTGGGATGAAATCGCTTCAACCCATAGATTGCAAATTTAAAATTCTGATATTGATAAGAAAAGCTCACATGGTGTATCCTTGTATGTTGGCCCATTTAATCTTCAAATAAAAAAGACACCACTACATGTGTAGTTACTGTTTTGTGATAAAAATGGACTTTTTTATTGTGGTATCAGCAGCGCTTTCAGCAATCACCATAACAGAGTGAGGTAACTTAGGCCCATTAGATCCTAATTCATACAAATCCTTTCTCAAACCCATTTCTGAATTTGAATAATTTATTTCGACAACAACAAATCATGACGTTATTATTCCTCGGATTCTCCAGTAATGCACAAACAGTTCCTTAAAAATAAATAAATAAATAAATAAAAGCACATACATTTGCAAACTCTCCTCTTTCGGCCAATGCCCACACCCAGCACAACCTGGAGTTCATCCTGCATCCGTTTGTTTAAATAACTAAAGAACAATGAAACATTTCTGGACATTCCTGCAATTGCATTCTATCCATCAGCTCTGGCAGCTGCTTGGCCAGTCTTCATCTGACCTCCAAAATAAACCCACCCTCTGAAGAAAGCACTGCAAACCTCCTGAGCCAGCCTGTTTGCCTGCAAAGTGATTAATTCTGAGCGTTTTGAAAGCGAAGCCAGTGCGCTGATAACGCGGAGCAAACAGAGGGAGCGGAGTGTGGGACAGCTCGGAACAAACTGTTCCTGCTTTCCCAGCCAGGCTGATACTCTAACCATGCATTAGGTTTTCCAAGGGATGGAAAATGAGCACCCCGGGCAAGTTTGAAAGGCTTGAGAGGAGATCTTCCTTGTTATCCACCTCCTCATCTCCGGGACTGTGGAGACACCCCTTGATAAACGTGCAGTGAAGTGCTTCATGTTGCTCCAGTCTGAGATCAATCTCTCTGTCGGCTGAAATTCGGGGGCTTCCCTCTCTGTGACACCCCTGAAAATTCCTTCCATTATTCTATTGATAAACCGGGAATATTTCATGGAATAGCATATACTGATAAGACGTGAAGGCTGAGATGAAGAGGCGTCTTATGAAACCCAGTTGAGAAACACTTGGCTTATCTCAACCAGATGTTATTAAACTCACCACAGGAATTACTGGCTTGGATATGCTGGCCTGTATTAGGAAGCCTTCAACCCACATGATTAAAACAGTCTCTTTTAGCTTTAAAATCCACACATCCTTGCAGTTATTGAAGTCACTAACTCCTCTGGAATTCATGGCACAATATAAGTTTATACTTTTTTTTTTCAGAAAAGTGTTCACAAAGAAAGGCTTAAAAGCATCAGAGAGCAAAAGATTCCCTTTTCCTTTAATAATTTTCAAGTCAATAATGCAATCTGGAATCATCCGCCTCAGGATTTAGGAGTGATATGAAAAGTTAGCGTTCTTTCCTACCATTTATTCTTATATCTCGTGCTCATCCCATCATTTCTGGACATGCCCAGTTATAGCCAAGGAAAACTTAATTAATCTTGACTTAAGTCAAAGCAAACAATTTAAAACATCTTAAAATGCTCTCTGGGGCTGAGGAAATAAAAACAAACAAGCTTCATAACGGAATACATGATTTCATTTCACAAGCTCTTACCAAGTTTTCTTCAATTTGGTTGAACATCTGTAATGATTTTCCAAAGAAAAAGCAATCAGTAATTTTAGTAGCTGGAGGGCTTGAGTTCATGTCCCGCCTGATTTTTTTCCTGACAGTCCTCAAGATGCTCCTAGGAATGCCCTGGTCTTTTTTCTCTTTTATTTTACTTCTCCCAACCCTTCCTTCGTGTGTAGCAAAGTGTCCTGAGGATTCATGTCAGAGGGAATGGAGGTGTCACCTGCTCGTTCACTTTAACAAAGAGAGTGTGCTCACAGCATGTTACACCCAACGTCCCAGGAATGCATGGGGATGGTATATGTAGGGACCCTCTAAAACACTGAGCTCTTCTTGCCTAAGTGCCCTTTTTGGAAGGAAACAAATATAATTTTTAGTTTATGTTGCGCATCAGAAAAATTGTTTTCACGCAGGGGGTGGCTGGGCACTGACCAGGCTCCCCAGGGCCGTGGGCACAGCACCAAGGCTGACAGAGCTCCAGGAGTGTTTGGACAACATTCTCAGGCATGGGGTGGGATTGTTGGGGTGCTCTGTGCAGGGCCAGGAGTTGGACTCCATGATCCTGATAGGTCCCTTGCAACTCTGCATATTCCATGATTCCACGATAACGTATTTTTGCCCCCAGCTCCATCATGCACCTGTGTTTACTTAACTTCAAAATGAAGTCTGTGCTGGATGTTGCCTCTATAACCTGCTTAAATTCTTTATTCTCCTTAGAAAAACACTGTATTTGTTAAAGACAAGTCCTGAGTTCGTTTCAGAGCATACTGAAGGTGATCTAAGTGGGTGGCTGACAGTTCACTGAACTATCACACATCCACTGCTCCCGTAGCCTGGAGAGATTTCCAAGATACACAAACCAGTGAGGCAGGACCAAACAAGGTGTCAGAGAGCCCAGCAGGGCTGTTTTCACTGCTATCAAGACCCAGGCGTGACCAAAGGTATGAGAGTGACCCGAGAGAGGTGGTCACGTTGAGATCAACAAGCTCACACCAGAGACCAGCTATGAACAGCATCTTTCAAACCCTCCAAGGACTCACGCCAATGTTTGGTGAAGCCACTGGGGATCCAAACACAGCCCAGAACTTCTTCCTTCCTGTGCAGATGACAACAGAAACCTGCCTGTGTTGTGTCTTGAACCTCAAGGGCACAGCATTCGTCATGTTAAATTATCTTCTACAGGGACATGACTCAAGAGAGACCAGAATACAGCTGGAAACTGGGGACAATAAGGAAACAATATTAGCTACTGATCTGTCCTTGGGCCTGAGAGGCAAAGGTTATGGAAGCTGTATCTTAAGCAAAATGGGAAAGGGGGGAAAAGTTGGTTTGTGGTTTGGGGGGTTTTTTTGTGTTTTGGTTTGGTTTAGTTTGGTTGGGGTTTTTTTTGGTTGTTTGTTTTTTGTAGGTGTTTTTTGGTTTTTTTTTTTGTTTGTTTCCAAATATAAAATGAAGGGAATTCCCTGTTGTCTTATACAGGGGTGCACAGTTCTGGTCAGCAAAAGCAAAGGACACTAAATTTCAATGCTCAGGAAAGCATGTCTTTACAAAGCTGAGAAAACTTCCCTTTAAAAATTCCTGAACAATCTTAAAATTTACCATGCACAATCTCAAGATCATCAGAATAAGAGATGAAAGCAGCTTCTCCATGTAAAATCTTTTGAGGCAAAAGAAACACTGCGATATAACTTGTCTGTGTCCTCCTTCCACCAGATATGAGAAGGGGAGGAGAATTCTTTCAAGGGATTAAATTTTCTATTGCTTAAAAGTCCATGTTCTGTTAGTCATCACAATGGAAATAGGGTGTAAATCAGCCACACACAGTTGAGTTCTGCATTTCTTTGCCTGAATTTGAGTCCTTTGTTCACATAAATATAAACTCTATAAAGGTCACTCAAACCCAAACAAGAGGGACTCATTAGTTCATCCTCATCACTGCAAGGTCTCAGCCTACGAAACCTTTTGGTTTTCTTCTTTATGTTCATTCACCTGTTTGGTTATTTCGAAGAGAGGATTCACTGCCCTTTATTTCTTCATTATTCTTTCACTCAGGCAGGGCTTTCTATTCAATTCCCTTTTTCATATTTGAGCAGTGTTCTGAAATGTTACAGTTGAAAAATGCATTTCTTTAATGAAAAATTCTTTAAAAATGAAGCAATTATATTAAAAAAATCAGTAAATACTTTCCTAGTGAGATACATATGCTCCACTTCTGAGCTCTGCTATTTATTCATTTTGATAAAATCTTTGATTTGAAAAGACTGTCAGTATTGTTGTGACAGGTGACATCTTCTTTATTTGTTTGTTTGTTTGAAGGTATTTTTTGAAAATAAACTTACAGATGCTTTAAAAATGTGTATGTAAAAGATGTCTATGAAACCAGAAGATGCAAAAGTGTCATGGAATGTCCTGGTTCTGCGCCACTGAACCTCTTCTGGATGAAATATCAGACCTACCCTTGATTTTATGTATCTTTTACTTCATGATAACTGTGTCCATGCCATAAAAACACACAGTTCTAAGGTCAATAAAATACCCAGTTTTAGCTGAAGGAAGGTTTTCTGTTTGCAGGGGGCAGGGGGAGCAGCAAACACATATCCATTTCCACCACCAGCTGTAAACTTCAAGTGTCACACTCACGGGCTCTTGCTCGGGAACAGTCCACCCATTTATCCAGCTTCTCAAAGCAATGTTCTGTTCCCATCCCTTGTTTGCTGTGAGCAGGGAATGCCAGAGCTGTGGTGTTGGTGTCTGAGGTACCAGACCAAAACATTCCCTGGCACAAAAACTACCCCACACTCATATCTGTGCTACCCTGGCTGCTTCAGCTCCACAACAGGAGCTGGCTTGGTTGAAGGCACGAGCTACACGAGGTGAAAATACATGTCATGACACCAGATGTGTGCCATTTACGATGCCCAGCAAGACTTTAGAGATAAATTCCCATTTACTCATTGAAAATTAGTGTAAGGGAGCTTTAAGTAATCGGTGTTTCAAGGCAAGCATTGAAGATCCGCAAAACTGCTGCATTAGAAAGGGGAGGTTTGGGATCCCTAAAATCTGAAGTTTGATTTACATATATAAAGTGGGAAAAGAAAGAGAATGGGCAAAGAGTTTATCATCCAAGCTGCCCAGGTATCACCCCTGCCTTAAATATACTTGTCCCGCCTTTCAAGAGCGCAAAGCTTCTGTCCTCAAAGAGGTGTCAGAAGTTGCTATAAACCTTCCACCTGAAAACAGGCTGCTATAGTTTGTCACCCTCCCCCTCCTGCAAAACAAACCCTCCGTCTGTGTGTTCCACTGCAGAGCAACAAAACAGATAATAAAGGTCATTTTCTGTGTTTCTTTTTCTTCCCGCTTCAAGCGGCTCCCATGATTTTTCAGGTGTTTTGAATAAAACATCCCACGTGCTTTCTTTTTTTCAGCAGAGGCTGACAAAGGATGGTTTGCCTGTCTCATCCCTCTGGCAATGGACTGGGAAAAGCTGCCACAGGGGCATTTTTGGAAGCAGCAGTGCTCCCAAGCATTTCTGGGTGCCTGACCTGACCAGCATGTGTGTGCAGATAGATATATCAGACTGCTCTGATGCACTGCAAGCCAATACCTTCCCTCCAAGCCAGCCAGGGATAACCAGGGATTTATCACAATTGAGCCTTGGCCAGTGGGTGTCACTAAGAATTAGCTAGAAGGGAAATTAAAAAAAAAAAAAAAAAAAAAAAAAAAAAAAAAAAAAAAAAAAAGAGAAAGAAAAAAGTAAGGGGGCAAGGTAACCTGAATATTAAAAGCGTTCCAGACCTTATTGTTGGCCCCAAGCCTTGTTTTGAATCCTTCCTTTGGTCAAACAATGGCAGTGAGATCAGAGCCAGGCACCCAGTGCCCGCTAATTACCGACTGCCCTGATGCTTGCAGGGAAGAGCTGGTGGGATGCCTGGATAGGATGGGAAATGGCTTTGCTCAAGTATCCCGTGCGGATTCCCTGGTGGTGGTGGCATGTTTCTTTTGGGGCTTCCTACTCTGCTGTCCCTCGTGCAGAGGGGGAATGTCAGCCAGGTGACTCACTGGGATTCTGCCCCGTGTTTACTGCCACAGACCTCCCCGCAGGGACTCGCTCGCTGTGCGCAGCCTGATTTTCCCAAGAACATCTCAAAGGGCTAATTTTAAATTAACAAA
>VZRE01009974.1:80761-114227 GCA_013396775.1 Cephalopterus ornatus
CGCCAAATATCATCACATTTATTTCCTTTTTTAAACAACTTAAAACACGTATCCAAAATCTTGATCTCTCCTCTAGTGACTTACACCACGTTGTGTGACTAAAAGCTGATCACCATAAGGCTCACTGAGGATCAGATGGATGATGGCTGGGGCACCCCAGGTCAGGATGACGGATGCCAGAGGCAGCTGGATCCAAGAGCCCAATGGATATGAGGCTGCCACAGTGGCTCTACTAACCCAGCTGTGATGTTTAGTGTGTCCCCCACACACTCACAGTCTCTCCAGTAGCTGCCTCAGACCTTCAGACCCTCCAGTAGCCAAGTTGCCAGCCTTCTGGTCCCCCAGTATTTGCCCCAGGGCCATGGTCTCCCCCGTGCCCAGCTCCCACACCTCTTACCCTTCTCACCACCTGCTCTGGTTTGAAGCTCCCTAACATATCCATGAGTGCTGCAGTTCCTTAGGGAAACACTCACACCCCGGTCTCTCCAGTTCCTGGACCCACAAACACAGGAGCCCCATGAGCCACAGCCCCTTCTCCAGCTGCTGGTTCTCAGACCCCACACATACCCGTGCACAGGGATAGGGAGCCCCTCGCCCAGGAAAATATCTGGAAATGGAGCTTAATAAGGAGACAGGACGCATTGAGATGTCAAGCACAGAGTGTGGCCAGCCTTGGTTTTACATGATTGATGGCTTTTATCCCTTTACCTCTCTGTTTTCCTGCACTTGCTCCTCCCCAAATCACATTGATTGGTCCATCCCCGGAGCTCTCACACACTCTCACAATTTCTGTAAAAACATTCCACAGTAAGTTTTACAGAATCCTCAAATGCCCTTCCTTTTCATCCCACTCGGAGCCCTGTCCCTGTGGAGGCGGTAAACCCCACAGCTGCAGAGATCCCCCTGGGAAGAATTTCTTTGGCCAGGCCGAGACTTCTCAGTGGGTCAAAGCCCTGAGCATGGGCTGATCACCCTCCCAGGGCAGCCCCAGGAGTGACAGACAGCAAATTCCACTGGCACTAATTACATTTTGGAGGTTCCTCCACCTAACTGTAGTTCCTCAACTCCTTGATGAGCCTTTGTGTTTTCAGTGATTAGCTCTTAATCAAATACGCTTAACAGATTAGGGAAACATCCTGCCTGCTGCCTGGCTTATTGCTCTTCTGGCCAGCCTTGTGTGGTACCGAGCATGATTTGCTCATCTGCAGATCCAAAAATAATTTCCCAAGGTCTGGGGAGCCCTGTCTGGCCAACATCTCACGCTCTCTTCCTTCCAGCCACCCTATATCAATCACCAGCTTCTCCTCACCCACATCTGTGAAGATCTGAGGACCTATAAAACTCTTCCTGATATACAATTTCTGTCCTATTTATTGCTGTGGCTCTCTCCCTCCAATTAAGACACAAGTTTTTCCTCTGGGTCTCAGTCTGAGCCAAAGATGTGTGACACAACTCTAGCCCACTCACATCCCTACTCCAAACTCCTCTTCCCAAGAAGACTCATCAAATCATCTGGAGAATCATCTTCTCCATCCCAGTGTGAGATATAAGTGCAAGAATTAAGAGATCAGTGAGAACCAGCAATTTACTTTATCAAGGAAATATTGTAGATTGGTTTTAGAGCAAAGAAATCGATTTTGAAGCAGGGTCCATGCGGAACATTTTCCTTTTCCCAAACCCCATTACAAACATGAGGATACATGATCTCTTCCTTGCAGACTCACTCCGGCAGCCACAGAATCTGCACAACGCTGACCACAATTTAGGCAAGGCAAAGAAGAAGCTCCACCTCCACGAGCTGCATATCATAAAATTTAGCAGCACCCCAGTGTAACCTTTGAGGACCCCAGTAAGAACACACTGCTCAGTTTTTCCCTTTATTTTACCAGCCATTGAAGGACATAATTTTTCTGTACTTTGATGTTTTACTGGAGCAGGGACTCTGCCCTGAAGGTGTGGCCGCGGTACAGCTCAGAGGATGTACGCAGTCTCAAGACCTGGCCCCACATTTCACCTTGGCCTTTCCATGCTGATTTAATTTAACCCAAGGCCAGGAATTAAAATATCAAAAAAAAAAAAAAAAACCAAACAAAAAAACCCGCACACCAAAACTCCCACAACGATTCATGCCTGGTTACATTTGTGCTTGTGACCTACGCCTGTCCGAACAGGAGTTGGACAGGACAAAGCACAATGCACTTCCTTGCTTTTATTGCTCTCATTCACTTCATGTCATGCCAAAGAAGGTTGATTTAGGAAGTTCTAGTAATTAACTGGTGATGTTTTTGACTGCTGTTCCCGAGGGACTCACAATGACTTGTAATTGTTGTTCTGTAGGAAACGCTTTCTGGAACGATTGTAGATAACATATATTCTCTGTATGGCTTTACTTTTACTTGATTATTTTTTTAAGCAAGGAACATGGTTTCTTTCCTTTCCAAAGTCACCTGTTGCCTGCATCCTGGAAACCTCATAAATCACCTCCTCTCTCAGACCATACTGACATTTTGCTGCCGGAGTCCGCAAAATAAAGAAGCTTCCTAATTCAGTTACACATTAAACATAGAACATGTAAAGTGGTAAAAACAAGGAGAGAGAAAAAATTAGTGCTGTTTTTTTACTGTAAATCACAAAGTGCCTTTCTTTACTCTCAGCAGCTGAGAATACTCGAAAGAAGGAAGCAGAGGAGCAAATGTGTATTTGGAGAGCACAAATTATTAGAAGAATTTAAATCCAGACTGCTGCTGCTAGAGAACGCTCCAACAGAATCCTGGAATAGTCTGAGTTGGAAGGGACCTTACAGATTATGCAGTTCCACCCCCTGCCATGGGCAGGGACACCTTCCACTAGACCAGGCTGCTCCAAACCCCACCCAACCTGGCCTTGGACACTTCCAGGGATGGGGCAGCCACGGCTTCTCTGGGAAACCTGTGCCAGGGCCTCCCCACCCTCACAGCCAAGATTTTCTTCCTAATATTCAATCTAAACCTACTCTCTGACAGTTTGAAGTCATTCCCCCTTGTCCTGCCACTCCATGGTCTTGTAAATACTCTCTCTCCATCTTTCTTGTTGGCTCCCTTCAGGTACTTTAAGATATTAAAAGTAGACATAAAGATATTAAAAGACCAAAATTAGGTCCCCCTGAAGCCTCTTTTGCAGGCTGATCAATCCCAGTTCTCTCAGCCTTTCCTCATAGCTCCTAATATAGTTTCTCGCTCATCATGTTGCTTCCCTATTAACTGTTCTCTTAAAAATTAGTGGGTGCCTTAGCACTGTTGCATAAAACCTAATGGATTCCACTCAGAAATAGAAGAAATATAATAATTATCATTCTAATTCCTCTTTCTGTGCCCTCTGCTACTCATAAACGCAGACACAGGGTGTGATTTTTGGGGTTATCATGTGCAGAGCCAGGAGCTGGACATGATCCTTGTGAGTCCCTTCCAGCTCAGGATATTCTATGATTTTATGTATTTCTCAAAGCACGTGGCAAGCGGCCATGAGATACCTATTTTCTCTCTCTCAGATGACTCAACAGTTATGTATCCAGAGCTGTATTTCACACTGAAAAAAGGAAAAAAAGCCTAATTTTCATATTTTCACCTTTTATCTTCATCTGCTACTGACTGAAAAAACCAATACTAAGAAACCCAGAGCGGATTTTTACGCGTTTGTCAGGCTTGCAAACTGGAATAATAATTTTTGCATTACACTGGATTGTTTCGCAGGACTGACTTGAGCAAGAGAGACTCAGGAAGGATGTGGTGATAGGAATTCAGCCCCGAGAAGGATGTCAGTCATAATAAAACTGTTCTGCATTGAAAGGCTCGTAAAAGACCAGCTTTCTTCACACGCCATGGCAGAACATTCATTACTCACTTGTCACACTGGCTGGGGCTGGCATTTGCCAGCTGCAGTTTGCTATTGTGATATTTTCCCCTTTTACTTCTGCTGCCCCAATGTAAACAACGTGTGACAGCAGGTTTGACATCGCATCAACAGTGTGGCGCAGCCACTTAAGAAACAGGAATACGGCCATGGATCACAGACAATGAGACATAAAGACACGAACCCTGAGGCTTTTTCTCAGCCAAAATTTAGTGGTGTGTAAGGGAGTGACCTTCCACGTGAGACAAATAAAAGTGTGGAGCCCACTGAAAACAGTATTTAGCTCATTTCACAGAATCACAGAATGGGTGAGGTTGGAAGGGACCACAGTGGGTTTTCTGGTCCAAGTTCCCTGCTCAGGCAGGGTCATCCCAGAGCAAATGGCACAGGATTGTATGCAGATGGTTCTGGAATATCTCCAGATTTGCACTTGGCATGGGTTTGGCCCTCAGTATGCTTTTCTACTGCATTTACTGGTCAATAAAGTAAACAAAGTGTAGGCTTAAAACAGCATCACAAACAAGAAAAACTCTCAGTAACACAAAAGTCAGCGATCTGTGATACCCTGCACCTCTGGAGTAAAAGGGTTGGTAACCCCTTCCATGTTCAATGTTTAAAATGACTGTTTTATTTTACTGAGGTTACTAAAATTCATTTGTTGTTGCATCCCCACTGATGATGATGCCTTTTTAGAGTTTAGGATTTAATCCCTACCAAAACTTCACTGAGGTGTCTCCCATCATATGCTCCGCTGAGCGAGTGGCTGCTCAGTAACTGTGATCTTCAGTTTGGATTTCAACTTCTCTTTGGAAATAACCTTGCAGAAACCCATCCAATCCTCAGGGAACTGTCTCCCACAGACCTCCACAGGTGGAGATCCTGGACCTCTCCCTTCCCTTAGCCAGAAATGGTATTTTTTCCCTCTCCTTGCAGCAACGATCCAGAATCCAAGGTCTGGAGACCTTGGCTCACATCCACACCACTCACCACACTGAGTACATCTCAGCAAAAGGTATGTTTGTGGAACATAACTTTTAACCTCCAATTCTTTGTGTATTTTACAGAGAGGAGCTGGACACTTTAATTCTTTTTTTTGGTTACACATTCTTTGCTGGTGCTTCGTCAATCAATAAATATTTGCTGAATTCCACTGCACGGAGTATTTTTACAAATGCCCAGAATATTTCTTAGATTAATTTGGAAGCTCTTGCCAAGTGATAAGATGATGATAAGGAAGCAAGCAGAACACCCACAGGAGGTAGATACCCTGAGTGTTTTATCAGGATTTAGGGTCGTGACACAGTCCTGGTGCTATTATTACAAAATCTCACGTCCAGGACACCTTCCAGGTCCCAACTCTGACCTGCCTCCTGTGTGCCCGTGTGAGCAACCTAATTTTATCAGTAGCCCTTTCTCCAGAAGCTGGCAAATTCCTGCTGCTCAGTCCTGTGCTTTCTTCCACAGAGATGTTTCTCGATCTCAAAGCCGAAAGCTGTGAAGTGGCAGCCAGAGGTGAGAAGGGCGCAGGAGCCAGCAGGAATCTCTCACCCATCACCTCATTCACTCGTTTTGTCAAGTACGTGGCTCCATAAAATTGATTTTTATTTTTTTTTCCTGGCTTTATTATTCACACACAGTGGGATTCATTCATTCCAGATAGTCAGTATAACCCATGGAGACCCAGACAGCAGCAGGCAGGGAAGCAGAAATGCAATTCCTTTTGTAGGCACTTAAAACAGATTATGTCCGTACTGCGCCCATTACTCACCAGTGGCTTCACAGATAGTCCTGGGTCACTGGTTTCCTTGGAGATATCCACCCTGTGGATACCTATGACCAGATTAGATGGATCATACCAGAGACTCACAGAGGGAACTAAACTTCCTACAGCAGGAAGCCACCTGAGCAGAAGAATTACTGCCAAGACTAATCAACAGTGTTGGAGGGTTTTGATTTGGGATGACCATTTTCAGACACATGTAAGATTTTATTTTGAGATTGTGGATGGTCACTAGTCTCCAATCCTTTAGAGGCATTGGGACATCAAAAAACAGTTTGTGTTACAAACACCTCCTGGTAATCAATGCATGGGCCAGCAACAAAGATGTCGTGTTAGATTTGAGTCCATTAGACTTGTTGCATCTCAGTTAGTGTCCTTAAAGGAATGAGGGTTTATAAGTTCATAGAATGATTCAGTTCCACCCCCTGCCACAGGCAGGGACACCTTCCACTATCCCAGGTTGCTCCAAGCCCTGTCCAACCTGGCCTTGGACACTTCCAGGGATGGGGCAGCCACATCTTCTCTGGGCAACCTGTGCCAGGGCCTCCCCACCCTCACAGGGAAGTATTTCTTCCCAATATCCCATCCAATCTTCCCCTAGGTCAGTTTGAAGCCACTTTCCCTTGTTCCATCTCTCCATGATCTTGTCCCAAGTCCCTCTCCAGCTCTCTTGGAGCCCCTTTAGGCACTGGAAGGTGCTCCAAGGTCTCCCCTTCTCCAAGCTTTCTCCAGGCTGAGCAATCCAACTCTCTTGGCTTTTCCTCATAGGAGAGGTGTTCAAATACTCTAATCATTTTTCCTGGAATCCAGCTTCAGAGCCATACTAAAGCCACATTGCAGCTTCTAGATTTACTGCCTCTGAATCTCTTAATCTACTCTCTGCACAGGACCACGTCACCTCAAGCTGTCCACAGCCAACTCCTCATACTCTTACTTTTTCATAAATCATCTCATGTTTCTCAAACTGGCTTTGAAAATTGAGGCACCCAGATCCAGTTTTGTAAGACATTTTAACCTGCAGAGACCAAGGATGTCCTGTGTAAAATATCTGTGAAGAGCATGTGATGTTTACAGTGCCATGGAAACCACACAGCACCTGAAACTCACCTCGATGCCAAGAGCCAGAGATCAAAGAAAATGCTCTGGTTGGAGGGTCTGGCAAAGACTCAGTGTTCACTCCTCATGGATAGTGAAGAGCTGTCCCTTTAAGCACAACTTCCACGGAGTGTCATCTGTTGTAGTGATGTATAATTCCCTCAAGCAAAAGAAAAGGTTAAAAAACCCACACCACTGAACCTTGAAATCTTGAACTACTGATAAATATTTATCTTAGAAATAAGTCACTTTTTCTTTATAAAATTGGTACTTGTTTCTGCATCGATAAAGTCAACAACTGCTAGTGAGTGACATCACAAAACCAGGTTGTTTTCACTGCACCAACAATCCTTCTACACCCTGGCTGAAATGACAAATAAAATATCTGATTGAAAATGCCCTTTTACCTTCTCTAGTTTTATAAACAAAGCTGCTAAGGAGAGACTGCTTCCTTATTTCAGAACTAATGTTGGATTTATTATCTTTTAGCCAATGAAAACAAATAAATGAAGAGTGTAAGTATATACAAAGTGTCCTTAATGGGGTGACTTTTCCTTTGCTTATGCAGCAGACGAGGCCCTGGATCATACAGAGAGGCAGGAGCAATCATTTTCTTTCCATAAAGAAACGTCTGTTTTCCATGTGACCTTTTTGATGAAAAATAAAATAAAATAAAACAAAATAAAACAAAATCATGAACATTGATCATTAAGGCTTTGGAACTTGATTCTTAATTTTTACATTTCTACAAATATGAACCGAAGAGACAAATTATTACAAGACCAACTTTGTTGAGGGTTAACTTTTCATCACCTACTCAGCAGGAACTGTCCATATCTCAAGTCTGGTCAGTGTGAAATTCTGGGCAGTTTCCTCCATAATAAACTTACCCTGGGACAGGAAAATAAAGCAGAATTACCAGAATAATGTAAACCCATATTTTGTATCACGACCCAAATCATGCAGGCCCTCTGAAGAACTGAGTATTTTACTCCTTCAGAAGATTGCTGCCAATATTTTCAGAAATAACCAGTGATTTGAGGTCCTCGTGGTTTAATGGGGCTCCCCACCACCACAAGGAAATCGTGCCTTCTCCAAGTATTTCACTTCCAGCAACGGAATCTTCAGAGCCCCCAAACCACTTCCCACTGCTGGAAAACTTGGCTGCTGCTGGTGTCATTCTTTCCAGGCTCTTCAGCTTCCCTCTGATTTCTGAAGTGACCATTTCCTGTCTTTTCAAATTAGCCCATTAGATACATTGCAAACGTAAACAAAATGGAATCTGCCTCAGGAAAGTGAAAACTTGGAAACAACAGACTCACGCTGTCTGTTTTTTTCTCCGCCTGGGAACCAAACACACAGTGACTGCAGAGATTCAGTAACGCCAGTCATCACATCCCAAAGTTTTCCCAGATTTGACCAGTGTAAGGGCAGATATGAAGAAAACCAAGTATCAGCAGGTTTATCAAATTAAGTGTGAATTTTACCCACCTTTTTTTTTTTCCACAGCTGCTGCTGCCTCTCATTATTGGCCCACGAAACATTCACAATTTAATCTCCCAGATTAATTTCCACTGGAAAATTAACTATTAAAAAAAATGAAGAGGAAATCTGGGCTTTTACTCTGACCATCCCCCTTTAGATGTTTTATTTGTACAGGACACTCTGTACGAGACAAAGTTAAAATAAACACTTTGTACAAAGTTGGCATATATGACACCTGGCCAAAACAGTAGCTCTGTTTACATATTCATCTCCATACCCAATGTGCCACGTCTGTTAGTTAAGGGGTCAGTTTTCAGCACAGGGTGTAATTTTTTTATGCCACAAAGACAAGAGAATGAAATGAAAGACTTGATGATCTCTGAGGTCTTTTCCAACCCAATCGATTCTATGATTCTATGATTCTATGAAGGCATCATGCAAACCAAGTGCCAGTGTCACCCCTGTCTTTTAATGCTCAATTATCAAACTGTCGCTGTTTTGGTTGTTTCAGGAAGTCACATTAAAAAAGAGAAACAATGAAGAGGAACATATAATTTAAAAAAAAAAAAACAACTAGATGCAGGCTGCTGGAACAGGATATGTTTCTACACAGACCTGTGCAAAGGTTTTTGTGCTGCCGTTCAACATTTTGCATTGCTTTGTCTGATCGACCCAAAAAAGCCCTTTAAGGTCTAAAGGGAAATAATTTCTGGTGCTTCATATTGAATAAAAACATGCAAGTCTTCTTCTTGAAGCAGACAGTGATCAGGTAATGCTCTGGCATTATTTTTTCGAGAATATTTAGATATAAATTAATGTTCTGGTTGCGGATTTCTTCCATGTGGAAGCACGCCCTAGAAAATCTGAAGAGCTGTTCCTTTGCCTGGTAAGGACACCGGCACTGAACCCTGGGGAAGGAAGATACTGATTTTAGGTTCCAGGAGCAAGGGTGGGGGAAGGAGCTTGGAAATGCCAAGGTTCTCAGTGTTCCAGCTCAGTGGAATTACCCCACACAGGTGGTAGGTGAGGGTTTGGGGAGGTGTCCAGCTGCTTTATTTCTGCCTTTGCGAGTGAGGGAACAGCTGAATCTGGAGTTAGTTCTTCCTAAATAGATGGCAGGTGGGCAGTGGACTTTTCAGAACAAATACGCATGGACACAATGATAGACAATAGGTGAGAAAGACCTGTTTGAACAGTTTTCACAAAAATACGCCCCCTAACCAGTGATGAAGAAGCCTCAAAGCTGTTTGTGGTCTGTTTTAGACAAAGGGTCAGAGTTCTTGGCCTCTCCTCGTCTTCATTTATTCTCCAAGACAATCCATAAAACACAATCTATTTCCAAGCCCTATTCACTGATCTATCCTCTTTCTTACACCCTGAAAATCCTTGTATCTTCATGGACAAAATCCATTGGAGGAATCCTCTTGGGCTGCCTTTATACTCACCAATCCACAATCTGGCACACAATTGTTCTCATCCTAAAGCAAAGATAAATCACACCCTGATATCTCCCCTCTGACCAGAGGAGAACAGATCCTCTGGACACATCTGCACTGCAAACATCCACATTTCAGTCAGACAAAATCCAGCCTGTCACCAAACAGCTCCCCCCTTTCCCCAGACGAACACTTATCTGTGCTGCTCTGCTGTCAGGGAGTGGAAGGTTATCTCCAAACTGACACACTTTAAAGCAGTGCTTTAAAATAAATGGTGCAGGTTTACTACACTGGAAAATCCAGAAAGGAATTTTTTTTGGTTCCAAAAATTTTCCACCATTTGTCACCTCTACAGTCTCTTCTGTCCAAATGCATTCTGCAAAAAAAAAAATCTTGCTTTACATTATAGATGTAAAATCTCCCTGTGAGGTAAGTGGGAAAATGAAAGTATATTTGCTTCATGAAACAAAGTGTGGACTTCAGAACACAGAGATTTTGAGAGGGGAAAAAGGCTTTGGAAGAGGGGTCTTTGGCTGTTTGGGATCTCCCACTCCCAGAAACACTGAAGCTCAAAGTGAGGCCAGTATCTTAAAGGCATTACTGAATCTCCCTGTAGCTGACAGTACAAACACATCCCTGCACACACAGAGATGAAAGGATTTGCCAACATCCCTGTAGGAGAGTCAGGAATGAGCTTGGAGGTGATGCTGCTGATGCCTCAGAGGCTGAATGGGAGATCTGCATCTCACAAAGTTTTAGGAAGTTTGTCTACTGCTCTAAACTAGACTCATTACATTACAGTGAATTAAATAAAATTAAAATGACTGAAACTGTGAGATGCTTTACTGCACAGAATGGCTTTAAACTGACAGTGGGGAGGTGTAGATCAGATATTTGGAAGAAATTGTTCCCTGTGAGGGTGCTGAGGCAACAGAAGCTGTGCCTGCTCCATCCCTGGAAGTGTCCAAGGCCAGGTTGGATGGGGCTTGGAGTAATCTTGGCCAGTGGAAGGGGGTGGGACTGGATGATGATCTTTATGGTCCCTTCCAACCTAAACCATTCCATGATTCTAATGATGTGAACTGGAAGCAAAGGGGGAGACAGATGCTCATCCAAAGATTATCTAAACCTTCCTGGTGCTTCGTTATGGCTCATATTCAAGTTGGTTTTCAAATCCAGCTCAAGTGCTAATTTCCTAAGATCTTTATTTGCGTAGCCATTTTGGTTTCTCCACACCACACGCAGTAGGACATCCAATTTTTGTTGGAAATTGATTTTCCATGAGTTTATCAGGACTCAGAGGAGCTTGCATACCGACCAGGAAGAAGGTGCTACGATAAACATCAGAAAGTAAAAGTTCTTTATTAAACTCTCATGAAACATTCACTCTCAAGAGAGAGGAATAATTCTGGAAAGACCATTTATCTGCCTTTTTTCCAAGGCATTTTTTTCCAATCTTCAGTACAGTAACTTGTTCCAATTTTTTGGTCAAGTGCTGCTAAAACATGTCGCTTACAGAATTAATTTCAGAATACAAACTGCTGCTTCAGTACTTCATGATACATCTCCACGGTACCTCATTCCAGTACATGCACTTTATTTAATCCTGAAAACTGGTATCTATCACAGATAGGCACCATTTAAATTTCAAACCTAACAACTCTTCTGGGGTTTTTTTTTGTAATTCTGAAGAAGCAAACCACAGATCTAATCTGTAACTTGGGAGTATAAGTAACAATATAAATGTAAATATACTGATACAGCTGCCTCTTATCCAGGAAATAAAATGAGCTATATCAGCATGAGGCACTGTTACACACCAATTGCACCCAGCAGTAAGAATATACTAGTGCTATTATCTTGGTAACACAAAACCACAATCCCTACTGCAAATTTATGACACAACAAGAACTTTGTATAGGTCAGGCTTCATCTGAAAAGCCCTTATGGTCACCAATCTATCGAGTGCTTATAATATCAGGTAAGGAAGTGAATATATTTTTCTTGGATGATATTTTATACTGGCACTGGAGTTTTGTTGGACAAGAACAAGGCAGTACAGAGAAGGCATGCCCAGAGAGAGAAATCTGGGTTCAGCATCTTTCATCAGATGCTTTCAAACAATTGCAGGATACAGAGTGGATCCAGAAAGAGACCTCAAGGGGACACTGACGACTTCACTGCTTCATCTGTAACCTTGGTTTGGTGGTGGGAACTCAGCCTGCCCTCAGAAGTTTTATGTTGAAGGCAGTGACAAGGGATTTACGTAAGTGTTGTTTATATTTTACGCAAAATATCTGAAGCACAAGGTGATTGAGGTGAAACTCCTCCAGCCTGCAAACCATGTCATTCTTCCTCAGCTGCACAACTCCTGTCCTATTTCCTTTACTGGTGGGAATAGGAATGTGCTAATTCAGTCATTTCCTTTTTGTCCTGGCAAATAAAGCGTGGGTCAGGTCAGTCACAAGATTGGTTCTGTGCCGTTCCAGTCGATGACAGCTCCTTGCCACCTAGAAATGAGAGCAACCATTTGACACCCATGAGTTAATCAGCTCACTGGAGAGGCAAACCCGCACCCCTCAACCACCCAGCAAACCTTAGAGGGATTGGGATGGACTTGTCTGGGATAACTAACCACATCTCAAAGAGAAAGAACACAAGTCAGGTGGTTGTACCCCCTCATTTTAGGTGCCCAGGGTTGGAAGTGTCTCCTCACCCTTTCCTCCAGTCTCTCCTTGGCAACAGAGAGTCCTCAGCAGCAGCTGATTCAGAACAAGGACCTTCATGTTGCAAAGACTACAGGGAATACCCAAGAAGGGCACAGGAATTAACCCTACATAACCAGAATACTCAGTCTCAGCTGTTAGGAGGCAATTTCCACCCTCCTCTTTCAGCAGGGCTCTGACCAGGAACTCTCTGACTCAGAGACCCTGTGCCCAGACCACTTTATTTATCTTTGCTCCTCACCTTTCTTCCTTCAAAGCACTCAATGCCTCATTTTAATGGTGAGGTTTTGCTCTTCCTATGCTGAGGTTTTGCCCCTCTCTGCCCTTATTCCCTCTTCAGAATAACACTGAAGTTGTACGCTGAGAACAGCGTTTCCAGGTGAGTCCCCAGGAACACGCACAAAACCATTCCATGTTTTTAATTCCTGGCTCTGCATTGGCTGCCAAAGCCCATCTAGGCTTCAGCAGTGTGACAGTGCAGAGGAGGCATCAACCCTGAGTTTGTCACAAAACATGTCTTCAGATCACGGCAGAAGGCACAGATCTGAACCCAGTCTTGGTCAAAGCAGGATGATGCTCTCCAGTCACACCGCACTGAGTCAACCGCCTGTACACTCATAGCCCCTCATGGCACCAATCCACCCTTGTCTGGGGCATTTCTCATTTGCAAGGTCACGGCCCACATTTTCTGGGAACGAAACTATTTCATTCCCAGTGCTGAGAGTTTATATCTGTTTTGAAAATCTTTCTAGGGAGCGTGTTCATAGCACTGAGACACTGGGGAGGGGGTGGAGGCCACGGTGAGTTGCCCGAGTGCCACATTCCTCCTGTCACCGAGGAAAGGATGTGTCAGCAAGGGTATGGCAGCTCAGGCCTTTTGCTGAGCAAGTCAATTAAGTGTAAAACAAAACCAAAAGCTGAATCCATGCAGCATTCAGAGCAGTGTCTCAAAGGGAGTGACCACCTGAGGGCTGTTGTGAAATTTTTGCTTCTGTGTTTTTCACTTTGCTGAGTAAATAAAAATTAAAGAAAAAAAAAATGCAGAAAGACTGTTTCTCATCTCAGGACTTAGCAGGAATACACAGAGGAGATGTCTCACATCTTAAGCTGAGAGCAGAATATATTCTAGCTGAGGATATTCGACCTGGCATTTGCCAGTGGTGAGAGCTCTTCAGAGAATCACCCCCAAAATGACCCAATGCAAGTGGAAAATACAATTGCCACCTCCTGTCCCCACTGGATTTTTCAGGTAATAACTCAAATCATCCCTAATCTTTGTGTACGGTCTTTCCAAAGTGCAACCTTCTACCTCACCAGGGTGATTAAAGCTTTGAGAGGGATCCACAGAGACCCCACGGAGGCCAAAAGACACCAAGTGAAACCTGCTCTGAGACTACACTGTACTCCAGAAATACTCATAATGTCACACCATTTTTGCTGTTGTTAAAGATATTGTTAATCGCTCTGCAGTGAAGAACTGGCCTTTTTTAAAGCAGGCTTTCCATAAAGAGCTTAAACAGAAAATTATATTTTGAATCAGGGCTGAAGGCAACTTACAGAACAAGCCTTATCTCCTGGGTTTATTTCCAAACCATTTTTAAGACTGAAAAGCAGCCTTTGGCTGTTTGCTCCCAAGGACATGGGTACAAAACCTCTTTCCCCTATTGAATCTGCACAAGAAGGGGTGTCAAACAGTGGGGATCTCACTCACAGGTGCTAAACAAGTCTTTTATTCACAGACAGAAACAAAACTGCCCAGACAATGCAGGGTGATCACTTCCCCAAACTATCCTGCCACAAAGTCATTCCGATGCAAGGCACTCTATAGCTGTTGATTCAATTATAATTTATCAGATTAGCAAAACTAAAACTACATTTGACCCATCTGGTTCAACTACAACCTCACCCAGGGGTCATGGAGTTACAGGAACTGAAGAGGAACTGGTTCAGGCCCTGAACAATGCTCAGTCTGGAATAACATTCAGTGAGTATCTCCTGGACTAATGGTTTGGTACTGTTCTAGAGCACATCAGTAATTCAGGGTGAAATGCCCATGTTCTACTCTTCTCCATTAAATTCCCAATGATTGTCTCATTTCAAAGCCAAACAGATGCACTGAGGCATCACACAACCCCACCAGCACAGAGTGATGGCTGAGGGTTAACAAAATACACCTCTGAATTCAGACTGCAATATCAGATCCCAGTTTTATTCCCCTCAGGCAGAGCTAACAGATGTTATTTCCTCCAGTGCAGGGGGATGCCGAGGATCAGGGCTGTGATATAAGAGAGTTCTTCAGGGAAGAGCAGGATAAGATGTCTGCACGGCATCTCCAAAACAACCCAGGGATGCACATTCCAGACATCCCTCGCTCAGAATCTGAGTGCTTCCACAGATGTCTGGGGCTGGGAACCACAATAAAAGCACTTTTGCTTGTCCTGACCCTTTTTTTTGGGAGGCTGCAGGTCAAAGTCATACCTGTTGGTGACTGGTCTTTCCAGCCACCTGCTTTAAACTCAAACTTCAGTCTTCTGACATTTTATAGACTGAAAACACGAGCCTCCTCCTCCTGCAGAAGCAAAGCAACCTTTCTCTTCTGATAATAATAATAATAATACAACTCTAAAGAGAGAAACAGTCTATATTACATATGCAGTTTCCCATTTGGGAGAGGATAAGAGAACAAACAGCAGGCAGATGTTGGGCAGAGAACTCAGTGGTGCTCACGTATTGAGGGAAACAATGGGATTGTCATGGATTAAAACAGAACTGAGGCATGTGAATGAAAGTTAAAAACCCCAACATTAAAACCAATTAACAGCAGTTCATGTGCTCAGTTCTGATTGTGCAGCCTGTGAAATTCTCCACTCTGCCTGAGAAATTATTCTACATTTTTTTGATGAGGAAAGTTTGATAAGGAGCTTCATCATGAATACTTCATCAAAATGAGTAACAGCTCTTTTCTTGCTTTACTAAAACTTAGTTTAGGAGTGTTTTCCATGATTTTATGATAGAAAACCTTCCTTTTCTTTATCTCCCAATTTGTTAAAATATTGGTTGGTTAGGTTTGTTTTTACTTTTCCTTATATACTATTTCATAGTTGGAAGAGAAAGTTCTTAAAACAAAAAGGAAAAATTTAAAAATGAAAAACCTTTTGCAGCAAGGCCACACTTAGATAAATAGGCCCAAAGCAAATGGAGAACACTGAAAACAAGGAGTCAGAATGATCAGGGTAAATCAGATGGTCCTGAGAATGGTAAAAACAAGACAAACCGACACTGGAATTTGCTGCTAATTTACTTCTCCAGTAGATTAAAGCAGGGAGCTTAAAATAAACAAACACCAGCACTACAAACACTGTATAACTTTGATACAATGCCAGGAAGGGAAGATATCCTGAGAGCAACTTTAAGTAGCTGCATGCATTATTCCCCCTGTGGGGGGTTCTGAGGTCACACATTATTTATTCCAGGTTGGAGTCATGCTTATGTGTTACTGGAAGAGAGGAATCAATAAAATCTGTATGTGCAGGGAGCCAGCACTGATGGCACTGTTGTCACCTTTCAGGATGCCTCTTCTGCCTTCCTGTAGGCTTATAGTGGCAGCCCTTCATCAACACACTGTTTGGCAGCCCTTATTTATTTATTTTTTGATGTTTGTTTTTTTTTGTCTTACAGAACAAATCATGGCAAAGAGAGAAGGGAAATTGCCAGAGAAATCTGAAGCTTGGCTTGCTGATTTAACAAATGTCACGGTCTTTGACAATGAGGCTTTTACTTCTTGCTCCAGAGACATCCAGATAGTAACTTCCAAAGCCATGCTGGAGTTGACATAAAGCTGATTTTTCTACCCAGTTAAATTTCTCCATTTTGCTGCTTTCATGCCTCACTAAGCTGAAAATGCTCCCATTAACTTCAGTATGATTTGGATAAATTGCTTTAAAAGCCCATCGTTTAATATCATATAAACCTCAAAATGGCCATAAGAATCCTAACAGGACAGGAACTAGCCTTGTATTTAGGGAGAGAATATGAGCTAAGAGCTGTCATGAATGACTGCACAAAACATAGTGTTTTGTGGTCTTGACAAACTCTGTGCTGCCCACAGACTCTTGGAGAAAAATGAGATTGCTGAGCAAATGTCTTCATGCCTCGAAAAAGATACCCAGGTCCCCCAGTGCAACTGCACTTTTCAGAAAAGACTAATGAAAATGCAATAAACTTTCTCCTTTTCTCATTATACCTCTGCAATAGGGATCAACCACTTTTAGGGATCTAAATTTAGATCTCTTGAAACCAAGTTGTGCTCTCAAACCGAATCTGGCTCAGTCAGTTCTTGGTGACATCATGAAAGTTCCTCTAAGAATGAAGCGCACACCTTTGCCAGTTCAATGTTAACTGCACTAACACACAATTAAATGGGTCACTATTACCACAGATCCTTTCTGATTTTTAAGCAGTAATTTTTATCAAGTTCACTTGCACCAATATTTTTACTATGCTCCAGCCTTACATATCAATGTATCTTCGTATCAATGACTGAATATTTTCTGGATGAAAACCCGCCATTTCACTTACTTTGTCCTAATACAGTGCTCAAGTGGAGGAGTGAGATCATTTTCCTTATCTTCAGTGCACACCTGAGTTGTATCTGCAGAGACATAACAGACACTGTCAGTGGCTGGAATCATTTCTATTCATACAGGATCCCACACTGGCTTAAAGGAGCTCCACACATGGAAGTGACGGGTTATCACTCACACTGCACATCTCCCAGCCCACTTTGGACTGAAATACCCTGGAGGGTGAGCATTGCTGTCACTTGAATACCATCTCCTGCCCTCATTCACACATCTGGATGGATGCCCCATCCCTGGAAGTATCCAAGGCTGGGTTGGACAGGGCTTGGACAGGGCTTGGAGCAACCTGGTCTAGTGGAAGGTGTCTCTACCCATGGCAGGGGGTTTGGAATGAGATGATCTTTAATGTTCCTTCCAAACCAAACCATTCTATGATTCTATGACCTAAAAAAGAGTGGCCACAGACAGGGCTGGGAATACTCAGAGTAGATACAACAACTACAGCTCATGGGAGCTACATTTTTTGGGAAATATATTTAAATACATTATTGTGCCCAGTATTAGTTGTTCTGGGCCAGAAACTTGCCCAGAATTGTGCTGGCTACTGCACAGTCAGGATGATCATGGGACAGTGTTCTGGCTCATTGAACCACAGAATCGTGAAGGTTGGAAGAGACCTCTCAGATCACTGAGTGCAACCCAGCACCGACACACCCACCACTAAACCACGTGCCCGGACCCAGGTTACTTCACTAATATGGAGATGGTTTCAAGGAAAACCACAGATCACAAAAGGAGGGCTGTCATGAGGCCTTTATTTCACAACTGATGTTGTATTTGCTAAGGAAGTAATTGCTGTTACCCAAATGCTAAGAACAGTGGTAGTGCTACACTTGAACTGCAAACCCCAAGTCCAGCCCAAACTGGTTTAAGACTCTTTGACCCTGGAAAAGAAGACTGCCCCTTGACTATTTAGCAGGCAATGCACAGACAGGAGCAGAGGAGGCTGTGTTGGATATCAGAGAGCTGCCCCAGGCTGTGAGCATTCCTTTGGGACCGAGAGGAATCCCACTGTTCCGGGGAAAACAAGAGAGGTCACTGTCTCAGACAGGGGATCTGTCAACAGTGAAAGTAGTCGCTGAACTTCCCAGGGACAAAACATCCTGCGACCAGCTTGGATGTCAGTCTGCTCAGCTGTTTCCTGTTTTGGAGTAGAACATTTAAACTGCAGCGGGTTATTATTTTTTTTTTTCTCTTTCTTCTTCTCTGCCTGTCATCCAGCCAATGGATTGGTTGCAAGCAACGAGTGATGCCAAGACGGGGTGTAGGATTTGGGTCTGCTTCAGTGAGACTGATGTAGACAGGATGGGAGGGAATTGTTCTTACATTCCCAGCTGCCAGTCTCAGATAGATCTGGCTTTCTCCTGTCATAGAGAGAACCTGGCAAATAGTTATGGGGATGAGAAGCAGGACAAATTCTCAATATAAAGTGGCCATTGCTATCACTCTCAAAATTCTACTCTTTCATTCTATCTTTTCTGCCTTTCTTGCCCACTGTGATGACTTCAAGACTCCCTAAAACGTGAACTTGATTTTAACCTTCCTAATTACAATCAAGAATTCTCATTTTAAGGGATTTACCCTCTTGCTTCGTGAAAAGCAAACAGCTTTGCTGACCAGCACCAGTGAGATGTGGGCTGGGGCAGCACTCTGCACCTCATGCTGTATCTCTAGGTAACACTGCTTAACCATCACCTCCTGTTGGCATTTCCACCAGGGAAATGCCAGTAATATTCAGCATTCTGATATTTCCATCTGGTCCTGCGTGCATGGTTGAGATGCAGGACCAGTGTTACCTTTTGGATGTCAAGTAATTTCAGTTTTCTCCAGACCTAGCAGAGGATTACTGAACAGCGAGAACTAGGACAGGGCTTCCCTGGAATGACGAAAAATATTTGCATTTTACTGCCTTTTGCAGAATGTCACAGATAACAGAGTAAGATTTACTAGGACACATCCCTGGAAGAGGCTACAGCCACAACAAAGAGATTTCTATCTCTCCATGCACATTTAGGCTCCGAGGAGAAATACACAGATAGGCCACGACAGGTTGAACAGTAAAGAGAAACATTTATACATGCTCTGAGCAATTTCTCATCCAGGCATCTTAGAGCACCTGGCAGCTCTGGATTTTGGAAACATTCCTGATTTATTAATGATGGAAGGACAGATAAGGGACTCCTGGTTTGAACCATATGTTACATGGTGCAACACAACAGTAAAAATGTGTTCACAGTCCTATGCTGAACTTTCCACGTCATTTTTATCTGGGAGAGACCATGTGGGAACCAGCTGGCAACTGAAGTCCTGTAAAAGTTTAAGCATTTTTTGAGATAATATACAATGTGATGCCTACAACAGAATGACAGGGATTTTAATTAAAATAAGAGGATAAATAACAGGCAGAATGATGACTGAATTCACTCTCAAATCTCAGGAGATGCTGAAGCTCCAAGCACCATATGATTCAAGCAGAACATAAAACACCCAAATATAACCCATTCTGTCCAAGAACATGGATATTGCTGCAAATAAGGAACAGAGACAACTTTTTTTTAAGGAGCAGACTACAACAGAGTGGCTCCTTAAGATTGAGAAGGAATTTGATTATCACAGAATCACAGATTAGATTGTATAAATATATCGAAGGATAGAAAACAGAAGTAAGATATTATTAGCAAATAAAAATGCAGCGGTCAAGAATGTCTTGATAAGGCTATAAGTGGGTGCTTTCTAAGGATCAGGATACTTATCCAAATGCCTTCTAGTTGGAGAAGTGTGTAGTTACTGTAAAAGCAGCTGGATAATTTGGCATGGTTTCCTGAAAGGAGTGTAACAAGCTGCAAGATCTTTTGCAGGCTTGTGTTTGCAGGTATTCTTACAGGCAGGTAAGAGATTTTTTTTAGCAGATTACTGGCATCATCAAGGATTTCATGCTTCCTCACCCTCTCTGCTCATTTTCCTACTGGCATGGAGGGTTGAGGAAGAGGAGACTTGCATTCCCCGCCTGTAGAAACGGTGTGAGATGATGTAAAGGAGAACGGGAGTAGTTAAATATGGTTTAAATACGGTCCTGGGAGTATGAACAGGCCAGATCACAACCTGATCCTTGGAAATCAGTGCCACTGGTTTATACAGCGTGTGTGTAAAGTGACATATGCTCACTTTTAACCCTTTCGACATCTTGTCCTCAAAACTTCCTCGCGAAACCCAATTTCCAATTAACCACCAACGCTAATCACGGAAATTAGGAAACAGGCACACAATATTTAACGCCTGTGGCCATCACTGTTTGTATTATCGGACCCTTTTTTTTCTGTGGTGATGCTGCTGCCACCCCCAGAGCTGAAATGCAGCGTGACTGAGCTGCACATACCAACTGTTAACCGGATCTCCTCGTCCTGGTTGGCCAAGCCATCGTAGTAGTAGAGGTCAAACCTCCTTCCCGTTTTCCAGTCACTGAGTAAATCCTTTTCCAAGCAGAAAAGCACACTGAAGTGGCTCTCACTGCATACCAACCAAATCGGGTACTTGGGGGTCTTCAAGTAGCAACCGACCTAAAAGATATAAAACATGAGAGAGTCACGAGGGGCAGGGGGAGAAACAATCCATTGTGGAAAACACGGAATTCATGAGATCACTTATTTGTTATAGCCTACGAACTTTAATGAAGGCTCACTACAGACTCTTGATGAGGACACCTTCAGGGAAGATAAAAAGCAAATATTTGGCTTTCAGTTATAGGCAGGTAATGGCATCCAGCTGTAGTGCCCTGACAGCAAAAAAGATCATATCCCAGATGATCAGAAGCAAAAGGAACCCTGTCCTCTGCAACAGCTGTAAAACCACAGTGAGTTTAGGTCAGGAATGCAACCTGAGATCAATCAGAGACTCTGCTCTCGGGCAACAGTAGCTGGAAGCCAGGCAAAAGACTAATAGGATCTCAGATAACACGAGAATCCCTGTGTGGGCAACTCAGCTGGACCCAAAATCTCCTCTTGAATTAAGAGTATAAAACATTCCCTTCACTTTAGCTTCACAGTCCAGATATATAAAAGATTTTCAGCTATGAGAAGAAACCAATAACAGAAGCACTTGTTTTGCTTCGTTATTCTTAAAAACTAAATACCGTCACCTGAAAAAACACCATCATTTCTTTAACAAAAGCCTTCACAAAGCCTCTGCCCTCCTTCTGAAAGTCGGGAGTATATTTACAAGTATTCTGAATATTCAGTATGAAATTACATGAAAATGATTTTCACGCTTATTCATAGATGTTTTAAACCAGAATAGTCAAGAGATTTAATCTCTGATCAGTCGGGGAACGGGATACCAAGAGCACTGCAGCAGGTAAGCCAAATCTGAGGACTGCAATCCTGGTGGGAACATTTGCACTGTTCCTGGGAGCACAGAGGGCTCAGGAATGTATCTGAAACACTTGGACACCAACACACGCAGTATGGGAAACAAACGGGATGAACTGGAAGCGCTCGTCACCTCCTCCCAGAGCAACGATGTCACTGGTGTTAGTTTTGAAACTCAATATATGCTGATTTAAAGTGAGTCACGGGATTTCCTGCGTCCCCTGAGGTCAGTGAATATCTTGTAGGATTTTCTTCACCTCGTGTTAATGTGTTTTGAGACAGATACCATCCATCTACTACTGCAAGCTGCTGCTATAAAGCTGCAGTATCAGTTAAGGATATTAGCTCCATCAGAGTAAACCAGAGAGCAAAATTAATCATTAGATTGCTCAATGAAGCAAAGAAACCTTATTTCTTCCAGCTAGGATTTTACTATTCAGCTACAACAGGTATTTATTATCAGTTCTACTCCTGTCATTGAAATCTGTATTCTAAGGTTCCAATTAATACTGTTTTTTGACCCCCACTGAATTGTTGGGTTTTGTATCTTTTGATAAATTTGATAAATTGCTCAGGGAAACTAAAATCTGAAATTAAACATTTTGCTTTCAGTGGAATGCTGCTGGAAACTGGGGGGCTTTTAACAGAAAAATTCTTATACAAGTTTTGGAGACATAGATTTGTGGATATTCTACAGTGCAGCCCTCAGTTCATCCCCCTGGGCGCAGGTGCCAATGTCATCTAATATGCTGCCAAAAAGCAGAAGTCAACATATATTCTGTTGTAATTAAAACTCTAAAGAGCACCCTAAGTGATGAACAGTGTGTGTTTTTATCATAATTGATATTTAGAATTTAAATCTGAAGAGTTACAGCAGTGCAAATCCAACTGCTTCCCTCATGAGAATTTCTTCTCATGTTGGACAACAAGTCTCCAGCTTATTAAGTAACTGTTCTCTGACTCATTACTTCGCTAAAAATCTATTTTAAACAGCCTTTTATGCAACAGTTTTGCTTTTTATGTAAATTCTTGGCTTAAAAGTAAAGACATTTTTTTACAAGCTTACAATAATACTGCTAACAGGAGTCATCAAGAAGGGAAATACGCAGAGGCAACAAAAGATGGCAAATCAGAGGGACACGGATGAAAAGATCTAGCCTCACAAAGATGCATATTTTAATATGCAGATAAGCCAAAGCCAAAAAGAACAGCCAGTCTTCTCCGTATGTCTGCAAAAAAGTGACTTCCCAGCTCCATCAAACAACATTTGACAAACTAAGATTAGAGTACAGAACTTTCAAAGCCACATCCACTGCAGTCCTCACTCCCACGAGCCGTCCCACCCAAGGCAGGACAAACTGTGCGGATGGTTAGGGGCTGTCGGAACATTCTCCAAGTACGTATAGTTTTCAATTCCAATCCTTGCAGAGAGCAGTGAGGGCATGAACTTTGAGACAATAAAGAGTCTAAAATTGTAGCTCAAATCCTCCTGTCCCCTAAGGAGGGAGGAGTCTTCACTGGGGTTACATCACCTGAATTAGCCGAGGGTTAAGTGCTGTCTTTTAACGTCAAGCTGCAAAACGTGTCTAGATTTTTTCTACAATATATATTACTGACAAAGTAAGGACAGCCCTCATTGTGAGGATTCCTTTGGCTGCTTTTTAAAACATCAGTTGTTGCATGGACTGGAGTGATAGAACTGTGGAAGCATTCAGGTTGGAAAAGACCTCCAGGATCATCGAGTCCAACCTTCAGCCGAACAGAACCTTGTCAACCAAACCACAGAACTAAGGGCCATGTCCAGTTGTTTCTTGGACACCTCCAGGGATGGGGACTCCACCACCTCCCTGGGCAGCCCCTTCCAGTGCTTAACTACCCTTTCATTGAAGGAATTCCTCCTGATGTCCAACCTGAACCTCCCCTGGCACAGCTTGAGGCCGTTTCCTCTCAGCCTGTCACTGGCTGCCTGGGAGCAGACGCCGACTTCCACTTCACTGCAGCCTCCTTTCAGGGAGTTCTAGAGAGTGATAAGGTCTCCCTTGAGCCTCCTTTTCTCCAAGCTAAGTAATCCCAGCTCCCTCAGCCACTCCTCATCAGACTTACTCTCTAGACCCATCATAAATAGAAGTACACCCTCATTCAACTGGTCCAGCTGCTGAGGGGTGAGTTCTTCCTCATTTGCCTGGCCAGGCTGGTTGGTGATGATTCCGGAATATAACTGAATATATCCTGGAATATTCCCTGAAGCAGGACAGGGAAGAACAAGCATGAACACTCAATGTTCTGACTCCTCAGGAAACCCATGAAACTCAGTCAGAGTGTGTCCATCATCCAGCAAGTGCCTGGGGCCCTCCTTTCCTGTGTGTTCCCTATGGCTGTAATGCTGGCTCTGATTTCCAAAGGCAAATCAGGGACATGTGACTTCCATCTATTTCATGAAATATTATTTGTTAAGGGCTCGATGGCTGTATATTCCTATTACTATTCAAGTATTCGTTTTCAAACAGGCTCATTAATCTTCTTCAGGCAAAAACAGGTAAGGGGGGGAATGAATTAGGTGTCCTTTCACGCTGTATATTTTCAGTTCTTACGGAGATTTCATGAACCCTAATCCTCTCCCTTACAAATCCCTTAAGAATGCTCATAAATTTCAGGGACACCATTCTGATCTTTGGAAAATGTCAATTTTTCAAAAGCAGGTACCTTCAAAGGGCTCATTTTCAACACTAAGGGCCGCCTTTTCCCATGTCTGATTTTAGTGTGTATTCTCACAACGGCAAAATTAAATCTGCACACAAAAATACTAAATCTACACACAAATATTTATCACTGGAGAATTATTACAACATCTCTGCCAGATTGAGTGGATGGTACTTCACCATTCAGCTTTTATTTGCTCATTGAACAAGGCTGCCTTTTGCCATGTGAATTCTAAGAGAAGCAAACAAGAGAATATGATATCAAAACCAAGGGGGATCACTGGATACGACTGATGTGATGGCATTTTTCTCCGTGACGTTTATCATTAATGTAATTTCCCCTCCTTGCTTGTTGGATTTTGCTTTAAATTTCCTAATTAAAACTACAGTCATTCAGAATGTCTGTTTGCCTGAATACAACTGTCAGAGATGCTTATTTTTCAAAGTAATCATAGACTGTAGTGATTCCACTGGGTTCTTGTCAAACTGAGTAATTGTTGGTTGAACTGAATCCAATAGGATTGATAGACAAAAGGATAATTACACAAAGCTTTCAGAGTTACAAGCAACAGCCTAATGTTTGTTCTGCCAGTGTTTTTCCTCCACAACTGCAATGAGCTTTCCTGAGTTAATATTAGACAATGTTCCAAGGGTGTTAAGACTGAAGTGTCAGTGGTGTAAAACCAGATATCTTTGCAATAGCCCTTGGGTGAGCAGGAACCCTCAGGTCACCTCTTCCACCAGCACCAGGTCAGCTACATTCCTGTTATATCTGCAGATAGTTAAGGGACACTGTGAGGGTAAAACTGCTGCCATTTATAGGTACTTGATTTCAATCAGATTAAGAAAAATAACATTAAAGCTCACAAGATCTGACATTCAGAGTATGTACAATTAAATGGCTATGCCAGGTGAGACAGAATTGAAGAGTTTTTAGCCATATAAAGTAGCAGCAAACACCACCTAGGAGCCCTAGATAAATTCTCTGCAGCTTTGGAACCTTTTTGTTGTAGAAAAGGGAATGTTTCTGATAATGAAATGGGGGGAGGGGGAAAGGGCAACATTAATAAAGAAGAACAGAAAGAGATGTGTGTTCAATCCTAGGACTCTCAAACCAAAGACTCCTGGAAAGCACTGGCTTATGACTAAATTTCCCTTATTCTGCCACAGTATAAATGACAGCAGATGTGGCAAGGAAAATAGGTGTCAGGTTGCCAGAGAGCCTCTGGATCTTGTCTTTACCCTTGTCCCACTCTGCTGCTCTTCTGGTATGTCCCAACAAGTGAATAAATCGTGAGGGAGATTCAGACCCTCACTCAGACTTCAGCACTTTGCCATTTCCTCGCTGCACATGAAGGAGTTTGTAGTTCACTGTGCTAAGACACACCACTGCAACGACAAGGACAGGTCAAGATTCACTCCACTTTACTCTTCTGAATCTATTTCTAGGCCCTCTAACTTAGGTTGGCCCTCAGGCTTTGGCTGTCTGTAAAGTCAAGCAAGGAGGAGACGGGTATTGTCAGAAATTTTGACATCCCCCCTTGTTCATCCGCGATAAAGGGAGTTGGCTGGACCCTGACCTGGAACACTGTCAGCCTATAAAGGACCTAAAGCGAGATGGCGTAAATCCACATCCAAATGCAGGCATTTATAATCTAGAGAGACATGTGGAAAATATTTGACTTATCATTTTCTGTTTTGTCTGTTCGCAAAGCATGCAGAGCTCTTCGAAACACGTGGGCTTTGTTATTCTTACTGTCTCAAAGCAAAACTCTGCGACTCTATTTTATTTGGAAGGATGTTGAGAAGAAAGCAATGCCAGTGCCCCAGCCACAGGGACTGGCCTCTGGGAAAATAACTGCCCATAACTTGGGAGGACAATAGGGCTTCGTTAAAGAACATTTCAGTTCCAGGCTAGAAAGGGAGATGTAAAAACAGGGAATGAAGAACACGCTTTTTCAAAGGCCAATGCTTTGTCAGCCTTGCTTCAGTTAAATTTGAATGTATCACATGGCTTTGCCCCCAGTGTCCCAAATGCCTCACATAAATAGCAGCGTTCCTTCCTGAAAGCATCTACAGAGCGTAGTATCTGCCCCTATTCCTGAAAAATAAATGGAAAATTAAAACTGACCATCAAGTTTCCATTTTGCACTTGCGTATTTCTGTTGCTGGTTTCTCAAACGAGGTGGTTAAAACCCTCTTTCTTTCTAAACCCCACCCTCCACAACCCCCGGCTTGAATCCAGTCCATCCGATGGATAAAAGTGGTTGTTTAGGAGACATCTTTCCCAGGGAAGAAGGTTATAGGAAGGATGTTCCACGGGGCAAATAAACCGAGTGAGGTACCAGAAGACAGAGCATGTGTGCTGAATTTAATAATTCAAGTAGGTCCTGTCATAGCACAGAGTGTGCTGGTTTCATCAAAAGGACCAGAGATAATATTTCCCATCTGTGGAATTTTAATGAATAAATTCTGTTTATTTCTGTTCCTCTTTGAAAAGAAAGAGGGAAAATGAGCATAACTTCTTTGTCGGCGTCCTCTCTTCGTTTTCAGAGAAGCAAAAACTAAAAAACAACAGTCTCTTGGAACGCTGACAGCTCAGGGACATGGTCAGGAATCAGAGTAGGGAGAGTTTGGGAGGTCAGGTGGCACGAGGTTTAACTACTACAGCAGGACATGTTAAAGCAGGAGAGAGTCAGCAAAAACAAAGAATCAGAGCGAAGGTTCAAATGAGACAAGTAACCTTAAGTATTTCCACTACTTCACATTTACCAGCACATAACTAAAGTGGTTTCAAAAAACTTTTCAGAAGGATGAGAAAATTCATCAGCCAATACCACACTGCCTTTAGAATGAGGGACTCAGCTGAACTGGGATGAGCCCAGATCTAAAATCTTACTGGGGGACTTACTGGGATAAGCACTTTGACTTTTATTCACCTGTTACCCCCCTCTGTAAAATGCTAATGACACTTGGCACTCCTGGAAAGCACAGATCTTTTAACAGGAAACGACACATATTATTGTTATTATCATTATTAATATTAATCAGCACAGTGGTTATTTATTGCTGGGTTACTAATGTTACTGAAGTTAGTAAGTTATTAATAATAATTATAATAGTAGTATCTTTTAAATTTATCACCTGAGAATGCAGCTTATTTTTCCCTTTGTCCCTGTAAGTCTCTTAAATGACCTGCCATAAAGACGAGGAGCATCTGCTTCCATCTGTTTCTACTCTTAACAGCAGGGGAGATTTTGAAAAAAAGAACTCCATCATTCTAAGTCTTTCCACCTGCAATTTTAACGTGGCATTTAGGCCAAAGGCTCTGACCCAAATGCAGGGACTTCCTCACCCAGGACTGCTATAATTGGCCCTGCCCACTCTTGTTCCTCATCCTCTTCGCTGAAGTCTTGTCGCTGCTGAGAAACCACTCAAACTTCCCTGAGACTTCAGTGAACTGCTGTGTCCTGCAGCTCAGCAAACAGAGGAAACCTCTACCAATTTTCTGTGGACTGATCAGTTTTTGGAAATGTTTCTGTTGCTTTAAGAGCTCTAAGCAAATCCCAGAAAACCTAAAATCTCAATTTAGGCTTCTCAGTCAAATGTGTAAGGTCACGTGGAATTAATATTGCTTAAATACGGGCTTAGCACAAAGAAAAAAAATCCAAAAACGTGTAACTTGGCTACTGAAAAGTAACAGAATTGGGCTTTTAGCTTTTTTGCATTAAAATAGGGAATCTCACTGCGCAACTAAACGTTTGCACATGAAACGGATGGAACGGATCCATCTCTCTTTGGGAAACAATGTGCAACAAGTAATTACACAGCAAAAAGCTCTTCTGAGTGTGGTGATATGTGAGGGCTGAGAGTGATGATCAGACATTAACGGTTCCAGACAAATTACATGGAGCACACATTTTTCTAATCAGCAGAGATAACACGTTCAGCATGATCCACTGGAAGAGATTAATGGATTGGGAACAGTGGGATTCTCCAGGAGAAAAAGGAAGGGATCATTTTGTTTTCACCATTTGCTACTGTCGAAGTTTGACAGGAGGATTAATTCAGTACACATGCCCTCACGGTATTTTCAAGTCAGAAGCCATGCCGGGGGAATTGTAGGTTATACACAAATTCTCCACGTGTTAGACAAGGGAGATAAAACGGTATAGAAATCTTTCTCCACGTGGATTTTCAGCATCCAGCCTGGAATCTTGAATATCTCTTCCTAAATGTGTTGGTAAGTTGGAACAAGCCTAGAGCAGAGCAGTAAAAACAAGCTTTGGACAGGATGTACTGATGAAAAAGGGAGGAACTGTTACATCAGCTGCAAAGGTCCAGCGGATGGGGAGGAATTGTTCAGGGCGCAGGTTGGATTAGAAGTAAAATTATAATCAGAGGAAGCTAAAAGTGAATGAAGAGTCAGATTTAATATTAGTGTCTCCAAACACAAGTTGTGAGTAGATATTAAAATCTCCGAGCTCACAAGTGCCTACAAATCTGTATTTGTACTCTTATATTTTAAAGTAGAGATGTATGAGGAAAAAAGGTAAGATCACGGTTAGACATCTGAAAATCAACTAAAAAATGGCCATCTGAACAAAGAGACAGGAACTTCGTGGACACAGACTTTGAAAAGAAACCCTGCTATATGACAGGACATAAAAATGTCTGGAACTATCCCCTGGGAGATTGGCTGGATATGACCTAAAGGGAGTTTTCCCACTCAGATATCTATGATTCACCATACAACACGCTCAGGATTTTCTTGCTACTGGAAACAAAAAAATAAAACCAACCAAAAATGACAGCCCTTTTCCATGACTGGTGTCAGTTCCCAGCCTCACAGCCACACTGTAATTGGATGCTGAATCCACTTACTGAGAGGAAGAAAAGAGTCAGTTTGAAAATTCTATTCTCAGTTCCACTCCTGCAAACTACCAGTGACATTTATTTTTCCTAAATTGCTCTAAACATTGTAACAGAAAGTGGAATCTGGCCCTTCGTGCTGAAGCCGCAGTGGAGACACCCCGATTTGAGGCCAAAGTCCACCAGAATGTGACTTCTGTTCTAGTCCTGAGCAGACACTGCATCTGAACTGAAATGCAGAGAGCTCCCAGATGTTCTTAACAGAAACCAAGACAATTTGCAGCAGATGCCCAACTAGTGTAGACTCTCAAAAAAAGGAAACTACGTCTACTGGAGTTTCTGTAACTGATTATGAGTCACTGGCTTGGAAAAGCAGATCCCTGCTCATGAGTCCAGCTCCCAGGCAAGAGCACAGCAGCAGAAACAGATCCCCTCGATCATATAATTTGCAGAAAAAGTGGAAAATGGTGTCTGATTCCCTGAGTAACTTACTTTATTTTTAGAGGGCAAGTGGGAAAGAAATAGCTCTTACCTGCACTGACCTCACTCACCATTTTGCTACTCCCAAGTCATTTTCCTCACTAGAGAATGGAAAAAAAATGCCACAGTGGTGCAGAACCATTTTTTGAGGTTTTAAATGTTACATTTTTTTTATAGGAAAGAAAAAGATGCTTATTTATTTTTAGCCCACTGTTCTGAATTCATCTGATTTGGATACACTGATATAATTTCCTGACTGAATTCAAGCCTTTTATAATATTATGAATAGTGCAAATGATTGTGTTAATTAAAAATTACAAAAATTATAATTTGTCAGTAGCAGGAAAATGGAGCTGGGAAAAGGTTAAAACAAGGCTTTCTTTTCAGTCACACATTTACACTGTATCAGTACAAACAATTTCTTTGGCAATCACTTTCGAATTTCTGTAGAGGTGCTGACTGCAAATCCAGATGGGACAGGTACAAGTATCCAATCTGGCATCCAACACAGGCAAGAGAATTTCAAATAATATTCTTGCATCAAACACAAGACTGTCTGCTTAAGACAGAACATGTCTTTAGGAAAGATGTCCCTCTCCCCAACACTGCAGATGGAAAACCAGTGAGATCCTTACAGAAGTTTTGCCCAGAGGTAAACTAATGGCTGTCACTTCTTTGAATTTTTTAATCTATCTTTTAATTCTCAGGCTGAATACAATTAAAATACTAATTTCAAAAGCACATTACAGGGAACAATCCCACTGCATTAACAGCTACTTTAATTTCTACAATTTTTTCACTGCTCATACGATACCACCCCCCCTCCAGCACAGAGCAGTGCAACTGAACCAAGCCCATCATTTCTTTGCCACTGTGCTCACCCCCAGCTTATTTTAAACGTAATTGTTTTCTTTTTGATTAAAAACAGAGAAGGGAAATACCTGACAGACATCATAGTGCTCGAAGAGGGACAGCAAACCAATGTCACTGCGGCTGGTGATGCCTTTCAAAATCGTGATATTCCCATTCCCAGAGTCCAGCTCTATCACATTGTTGAAAACGTTGGACACAGCTTTGCCGGTCAAAAGCAAGTTCACCAGTTCCTGTTTGCGGCACGTTTATAAAGAAAACAAAACGAAAAGCAAACAATACTTAAACATCAGCACAAGATTCATTGAAGGACTGATAAAAGTTACACGTGTACCACAGCCTTCATTTATATCATGGCTTTAATTTTGGGGTTAGGATTAGGATTGCTTGTGAAAAATTCTCCACCTATTTTGGGCAAAGCCTGCTCCTAATATAAAATGGGGAAATATTAGTGGAAGTTCCAATATTCCATCTTTCCAGAGGCAAACTGCTCATAATCAATTTAGTCTCGCATCCAACTCTCAACCTTCTCATGTTAGTGTTGTTTTGTTTGAATTAAAATATCCCTTTCTCTCCACAGTGGGACTACGGCATGAATGAGATATATCCAAAGCCTGCCCAGTACTATCTGATATTTCTGCATGTGCTCAGTATTTTGAACAAGATTTGTTAAATTATTTTTCTTTCTTGCTGATTATTTCTGGATGAACTCAAGCCTCATTCACCTATATGGACCCATATCACTAATATACTCCTATTTACCATAGGGGATTGTAGATTATTTCCTCTCCAACTGAAGTAGGGGTCTGTTAGAGGGTAAATACATGTGAGAGGGTGGAGGATGTGCATGTGCACATGCAGGTGTCCATGAAGTTCAAGGAACAGAGACAGGGGACACATTTCTTAGTGTAACATCCCATAAGGGCCAGCTGGGATGTAACCAGAGCTAAGAGCAGACTGTGCAGCAGCAAAGGAACCACCTATTAATAAATAACATATGGCAAGAAACAGGAGGGGAAATAACCAGAATAAAGTTTCCAGAAAAAATAATACAAATTGCCATGCCCAAAGACATGAACAAGTCTGTTGTTACCAGTTTGGAACTGGTTTTAAAACTACTGCACACAATTACAGTTCTGCGTTTCTCCTGAAGGACTCCCCAGAGTTTATGGGTTCTCACTGATGTTTTTAGCAGTTCTAATCCACCAGTGATGTTCCATCACCTTCTTGAGGAATCACTGTGAAACCACAGTACAAAAGTCTTCTTAGCAACAGTACAAGAGAACATGAAGCCTGCCTTTGGCAACCAAAATGGCAGTAGAATCACAGAATCATAAAGGTTGGAAAAGGCCTCTAAGATCATCAAGTCCAGCTGTCAAGCCAGCACCACCATGTTCAACACTAAACCATGTCCCCAAGTGCCACATCTATAAGTTTTTTGAACACTTCCAGGGATGGTGACTCCATTTCCCTGGGCAGCTGTGCACCAGATTCAAACCACACCACTGCCCAGCTCCCAGCTTTGGGGGAATAACAGAATTCTGTGATTTACGTGTCCAAGGCAAAGTGTTTCCAGCTGGGTGGATGCCTCTGGAGGACTAGAGCCAGTGGGAGGACAGGGAGCTCTAGGACATGAGCTGGAATTAAGCTATGTAAAGTTTAGGTCCTAAGTGACAGCCAGCAATTCAGGCTGGTGATTTTCAAGCACCATGTGGCTTTTAGACACAGTCAGGGACTCCAGTTTGAATTACCAATTATTTTCCATCATCAGCAACTCAGTTAGTGCAGCAGTGACCATTTACAGAGGAGCTGCAGGATCAGACAAGACCCTCCCTGAAAGGACAGGATGGAAACACAGCACTAAAATCAAGTCAGGAGTTCAAAAGAGGCAGATGAAAGGAGTGTAAGGACATGCACATACAAGTACAGACACACACGGACCAGAAAACCAGGCTGGAAAGCAGAAGCTCTGAAAGCCAAGACAACAATTGGCCAAAACAAAAGGAAAAAGAACAAAGGATGAAGGTGCTGGACATTATGGAGATGAAGGGAAAAAACTAAGGAAATTTGTAGAGAGCTTAGAGTAGCCTTCCAGTACCTAAAGGGGCTCTAAGAGAGCTGGAGGGGGACTTCTCACAAGGGCATGGAGTGACAGGAGAAGGGGGAATGGCCTTAAGCTGAAGGACTGTAGTTCAAATGATTTTAGGAAGAAATTCTTCCCTGTGAGGGTGGGGAGGCCCTGGCACAGGTCGCCCAGAGAAGCTGTGGCTGCCCCATCCCTGGAAGTGTCCAAGACCGGGTTGGAGGGGGCTTGGAGCAACCTGGGCTAGCGGGAGGTGTCCCTGCCCGTGGCAGGGGGTGGAATGAAATGATCCTTAAGGTCCCTTCCAACTCAAACCATTCTATAATTCTATGACTCTGTAACTTAAAGAAAGAAATGCCATCTCTTCCCCAGAGGTCAGCTCCTGTGACATCCCAGGGTCCCACCCTGAGCCCACCTGAGTGCAGTAGCCGTGGCTGCCGATGAGGCGGTTCGTGAGCACGTCGAAGTCATTGCGCACCCTGGAAAGGAGGGGGAAATGTAATTACATCAGGAGTGCAGAACACTGTTAAATTGAAATACAATTGTTTCTTTGCATTAGACTTCATATCTCTAACTCTTGGGGAAAAGCAAAGCCAAACTGCTTCCCAACCATAAATACAGTCTGCATTTTTGAATCCTTTCAAGGTGATTTTTCGTATGGCAAAAAAAAAAAAAGTGAATATATCAACAAAACCTGTGGCGAGCAAAAGTTGACAGAGCTAGACTCGGAATAAACAGCTGTAGAGGAGAAAAGAAGTCATTGTCACCACTAGTTAGAACAGCAGAAATTAGAATTACTGCACTACTTGTCTGACAGAATCACAGAGTGGCTGAGGTTGGAAGGGACCTCTTGGAGGTCACCTTGTCCACCCCATCTCTGGCCACCCAGAGCCAGGTGCCCAGGACCATATCTAGATGGTTCCTGGATATCTCAAAGGAGGTGAAGGGAAAGGAAAAAATCAAAAAGAAAAGAGAGAGAAGAGAGAGAAGAGAGAAGAGAGAGAAAAGAAAGAAGAGAGAAGAGAGAAGAGAGAAGAGAGAAGAGAGA
>VZRE01009974.1:115907-129004 GCA_013396775.1 Cephalopterus ornatus
AAGTCATTGTCACCACTAGTTAGAACAGCAGAAATTAGAATTACTGCATTACTTGTCTGACAGAATCACAGAGTGGCTGAGGTTGGAAGGGACCTCTTGGAGGTCACCTTGTCCACCCCATCTCTGGCCACCCAGAGCCAGGTGCCCAGGACCATATCTAGATGGTTCCTGGATATGTCAAAGGAGGTGAAGGGAAAGGAAAAAATCAAAAAGAAAAGAGAGAGAAGAGAGAAGAGAGAAGAGAGAAGAGAGGGAAGGGAAGGCAAGGCAAGGACTCCATATGTAAACATTTATAATGGTGCTGTGTGGCCCCTTCTGTTTTGTGAAATCGAAGTGAAATTCCACAAAATTGTGTTATTGATAATTATGGAGTGATGTCTCCCCAAAGTTCCCTCTCTCATAACTCTCTGAATTATCGAATTAGTGACTGGTTGATGGCCTGAAAAATAAAGGTTGTAACTGTGATCATTTTTAACCTGCAGATATAATGTAATTGCAAACATTATTTTATACATGAATAAATGTTTCATCTAGGTTTGAGAAAACACAATGTACTATATCCTGGGAGAGCTACAGCAGTAAACTCCACAGATTAATTCTATGGGTCATAAAAAGCTATTTCCCTTCAATATAAAATACGTTGATCTCAGTTGTTTTGGCTCCATCTTTATGCTGGTATTGCTCCAGAGGTAGACAGAATGCCTGAATGATCATTAATTAAAACCTAATTATTCTACATCATCTGGGCTTCTCGCTGTCATTTGACTTGGAAAAATCTTCCATGCACAAAATATTCATGTTTCTTGACAACTGGCACAATAATTTTTTTTAAAAAAGGAAATATTTGTTTGGGACAAAGTAAGAGGTGAGTTGATACGGGGAGGGCAAAGGTAGCCAGACGCTCCCCTTTAACATTGCTATACATGCTCCACTAAAAAAATCTGTTTCTTAAGTAAAAAGCTGGGACATTCCGTGTCTTCATCCCAAACTTCAGATAATTACTTTCTCATAGGATTTCTTTGAATGCCAAAATCAGAATGTAAAATACAAATTCTAACACTTACAGCCCTAATGATACTTAAAATCATTCGAAACAAGTTGTAGCCATTGAATCACAATTCCCTTAAAAAACAAATCACTCTGCCCCTTTATTAAAAAATTGGTTTACCTCTTCTAAAAAAATATATTTCACCCCGTCATGAAAAATGTCTTTTAGCCCTTTTAAAGACAATTGACAAGTTAATGTCAGTCATAACAAAGTGGCACCCGACAGCTGTCGCCAGCACGAAATCAAAGGAAAGACCAAGGAAAGCGTGCCCGTGGAAGGGAAAATTCTCTCATGCACCACTGCAAGGCATGGATGGGATGATAATAATCTTTGGATTTTGGCCATTTCTTAGTTTTAGAAACAGTTTCATCTTGCAAACACTGTGACATGAGCAGACTATACAATATGCGTCAGTCGGGGACGGTGGGACGTACGACACGGACAATGGCAGGAAGCTCTAATTCCATCTGTAGGTACAAACAATATGGGGGTTTAGAGGTGGATCTCGGATTTTCAAGAAGGAGAACATCTGCCTTTCGAATCAGCCCTGCTAATGAGGAAACAAATAGTCAGGCATTAAAGCCGTGAGATTTACACCTCCTCCAAACGGGTTGGAGGTTGTTGTTCCTCCCTGCCAAAGGCTCACCAGCTTCTGTGCAGGTGTATTTATTGGGTTTAAGGTGCAACTACACTTCAGGCATTTTAAAAATATCAGATAATAATAATAATAACTGTGTGGGGGTTTTTTCTGTTGGGCTGTGGAGACATTCACTGGTGGTAAGCAAACGTGAAGTATTTGCTCATTCTGGTGTCCTGGCTATCGGACGTCAAAAACAGACGCGAGGAATAATCACCACTACTTCGTCCCAGCATGGAGTTTTCCATTTATAATTTTTAAAATTACTTTAAACCAGAAAAAAAAAAAACCTCTAACTTTAAGCCAGGATTCTTCGAAGTATCCCAGTCATCATCAGACTTAAGCGAAGGCTTGACTCTGTGAATCGTAATTCAGAACCCGACACTCCGTGTGCTGCTGGGACAGAATCACAGGTCAGGAAAGAGACACTACAGATTGACATAATGGCAATTAACATTAGCAGTGTTAATGGCAAATCTTTCTTTTTTCCTACATTATCAGTATTTTCTGATATCAGCGTTGTGATAGCACATAGTTCTGACTGGAGAGTGAGGTAAATGTCTGTCGATTACTGGTGCAGAACGGTGGTAATTACCTGGTCATACCGGAAAGTCTGTGGAAAAAAAACCCCTGCTAAATCAGAGGAAAAGTAGTGATTTTTAAAATCACTACTGGCCAAATACTTAAAATTACACATGTTTAAACATGCCTAAGCACGGTCTTCAGCAGAAATAATTCCCTGATCTGATACGAATAAAAAGTTGCTGAATTTCAGATCACTCAGTAAGATCTCTCGGGTCAATTTTTATTTGTAGTTGTGATGTGTGTGCCGTGGTTTATGTCTCTGTGAAAACAGAGGGAAGAGATTCATTCTGTACTGCTCTTTTAAAAGATATTTTTATTTAAATCTTCCTTTTTTCCCCCCAAAAAGGGTGATTTTGAGCCTTTATCCCACGGCTTAACTGTCCTTTCATTCCTCATGCAAGCAAGCATTTTTTTCTCACATTATAATCACATAAACCAAAAGTCATTATGTGGCAAAACCGGAAGGTATTTAAGGTGGCTTCAGACAAAAAACCTACTTTATAGCAACTGGAGAAATCTCATAATGATTGAAACCCACAAAATACACCTGCTGTGAATGACACTGTTTTTTTTTCATGTTTTCTACTGCTGTTGGGGTTTAGGGCAGGAATGCTTTTCCAAAAAATATCATTTTATATTATGAATCTATTTTCTCCTCATTCTTCTGTTGGTGATGGTGTGTTCATCTTCAGCCCTGTCAAAACTGTTGGTTTCAAGTTATAAATAATGTGTTTTTTAAGGATGTAAACACTGAAGGTGGACGGATGTTCTGAGCCAAACCTTTGACTGCTCTGAATTGACTTCAAGAGAGTTACTGGAAAACTGACTCATGTTTTCAATCCATTCTGGGATATACAAATAATCAAAAAAGATTCTAAGAGTTTAAGATAGACAGACAAAAAATACCATTAGATAGAAGAAACTGCAATGTCATTATAAACCTCAGCAGTGATGGTGCACTGAAAAAATGAATTAGTGACTTGCATGGTGCAAAGGGCATAAATACAAATCCAAAATATATGTATATTAAGCCCTATATGCTCAAATATAACGTAATCTGTTATCAGATGAACTTTTTCTTAGCAAAAACTAAGTTAAATAAGTAAGACATTATTAAAATGCTTTTGTCCACCTATATCTCAATTTACTTCCAGGAAAATTCTTGAGGAGTCTTAAATGGAGAACTCCATGCTGGGACAAAGTGGTATTAATACTGAGTATTAAATATTAAATATTAGCCAAATATGTCAATATTAAATACAAAAGTCACACACAAACTGTAACACTCGAATAATTCCAGACTACCAGAATATGAGTTAGTTTATACCAGTTATTTACCACAGATACTGTTTGGATTGTACAGCAGAATAAAATAAAATAATATAAAGTGGGGAAAAAAGTGCATTCAAGTAAGTGCTGGTTGTTTTATGGTCTTTAACTCTGTGGCAAAGCTGCCACAGAAAATGGGTGACCTCACTTTGTTCATGGCAACAGACAGTTCCATTAACAAACACACAATTACAAGTCTGCTCCCAAAATAGATTTGGGGTTGGCAGAGAGAAAAACCTTGTCTTCAGGCATAAGGATTTCAAATAATTACAATGGGGATGTGGAAAATGACAGGATGGGTGACTGCCTTATTGTGTAAATGTTCCAGAATATTTATTTTTTTTTATAGTGGCACATGGCAAAGGTTTCAAATGAATGTTCAAAGAAGGAGGGAAGAGCCCCTCTTCAAAAAAATAAATGTTGTTTGGGATTCAGAGCAGTGAAAGCAAGGAAGTGGCTTTATTCTTTATTTATCACTTTATCACACACCTGCTAATTTCACAAAGTTCTTAAAATGCACACGTACTGTGGTATCCATGCACATTTAATTCATCAGCTCTGCTATTCCAGGGTGCTGACATTTATATTTATATTTCACAGGGATAGATCTGATGGGAAAAGTGATTAATCTATTGGCACATTCAACCCAGTATTTTATTTTTTAAAATAAATTATCTTACTGAATGCAATGTCTTCCTGAGCACAACAGATCAAGCAAAGATACTAAACCTGTATCTCTGTAACCACACTGACCCTGGGTTCAGCAAACACTTGAAGAGTTTACAGTATGAGACTACACTGGTTGAAATTTGGCCAAAATCTATTTTTTACTGCTCTGTTTTGTAGTAGAATCACACTTATTCTTTCACATCTTTGGAGTCTTTTAATAAATACACTTTATTCCCCTAAAATCAAAAGAGTTGATTTCTGAAATGCTCTGATTTGTTGAAGGAAAGGAAAGGGAAAAAACAAGACAGAAAAGATGACAAAGCTAATCAACTACTTAGGGATGGGGCACCACATCACTTGTTTTTATATCTGAAAAAAAGAGGTAAACAGGTAATCACTCTGGGCTTCTTTACTTTTTTGTACATGGAGAGAAACTGGTACATCCTGAGGGCAATTTAGGTGACCTTGCTTAGGTAATTTGCAGAGTAGAGGAAGAAACTACTGGAAAATGCCTTTTCTCCATCCTGTGAACAGACAGTAAAGAGAGCCTGCCATGACCTGGGCACGGCCATGAAATTCCTAAATACCAAGGCCTGGATGGATAAATCACACTCACAAATATCCTGGCACTGCAGAAAGGCTGAGTCTATTTTTTTTTTTTTTTTAGATTAAAAACTGAGAAAAGGGAAATGAGGTCGATATAGAAATAATAACACCCTGTAGCGAGTCTTTGAGAAAAGACTCCTCGGTCAGGCGAATTAATTGGAAGTAAAGCACGCAGACTTGATTTCATATAGTCAGTTTGTTATAGACGTTAGCTCAGCAGAATTTGAGCATTAGATACAGTAGACGTAGTAGAAGAAGATACAGTAGAATCAGAGGAAGTTGTGATGGTCAGAAGAAACCACGGTTGGGACATGGAGCAGGTTTCCCATGGGAAGAGACTACAGAGACAAGGATCATTTCACTACAACAGGGCACGAGTGACAGACTGCAGCAGAGGTTCACAAACCCCTGGATGGTGAGGAGATGATGAAGGAACATTCACTCACTACTTCTCATAACATTCTGCCCAGAGCAATGTTTATATTACCCATGGTGTGGGCTACAGCCACAGTCCATCCTGGGATACAGCAGAGTTGTAGAGGGGGAAGGAAGGAAGGAAGGAAGGAAGACCATGTTCCCTGCATCTGGCAGGTAAAATCCAGCCATCCCACTCACTCTCTTTCATAGGAAACTACATTTCTTAGTTTCTTTCTTGGCTTTCCACACTTTCCTCAGTGGTAGCTTAGGAACCTGAAACCTAGCCACCCTTTGACTGGGTTTATTGACACTGATACACTTTCATTCTGTACTAAAATTGATCTTTAAATTAAACAACTCTTCCTGATCTTTCTTGTTTATTTACAGTTGTTACCTTCCCATTTTTCAGAAAATAGTTATGTCCCATCTCAAAATTTGGGGTTTCATGCTAGAAAACATAAAAAACTTTTGTTCTTATTATTCTTCTGTGGTAAGACAGATTTCTCATTCCCCTGGTCTACGCTTTTCCTAAACTTCTCCCAGTTTTAATGGGTGAACTTGACCCGGTATTTCACTGAGGGCACATCATTGCATGGCACAATCTATTAACATTTCTTCACCTCCGAGAACTGTTTATGCTGAGACACCCTAAGAGCAGATCCAAGGGTATTTTATGATGCTGGCTCAAAGGCACTGTAGGCTCTGCTGTTCAACTCCCCATCCTGCCATTTACAAACTCTAAACCCCCACAGACAGCAGTGAGCAGTCTCTGTTTACAGGGCCTTGTAGTCTCTGTAGTGAAAATAAATTCTTTTTTATTGCCCTCATCGTGAAACTGAGCCAACTCTTTTTTACAGCACGATTTGTTCTCTGTATTGACAGTGCCCTTCAGCTTCTCAGTCATCAGTACATTTCATTAGCACACCACTCCCTTTTTCCAACGTTATTGTAGGGAATAAAAACTGTCTAATCCCAGGCTGATCGCTGACAAACTCCATCAGTAATGTTCCTCACGCTGATAATTCTTTTGTGACTTCCTTTCCTTTACCACCTTTATAATTCTTAAAAGATCTCTTATTTTCACATTACCAAATGACTTCTCAGTTGGCATAATGTCAAATAAAAAAAAAACTCTTATTTGGTCTATATCAATTAATTTTTTTTTTTTCAGTTTAACTGACAATTCTCAATTTTGTGCCATAACTGCAAGCCAATTTACTGTATATTTAGATGCAAAGTAACTGTAGATTTCAATGAGGCAAGTGTATGATAAGATATGACAAACCAGGTAAGCTTTTAGAATAAATTCCACCCACAGAGTCTGAAAAAGCAAGAGAGGGCTCTGGATGTCTTGCAAAAGTTCAGGAATGAGATACAGGTATAAAGATACCGGTTTTATTTTCAACCTAATGTTGTGCAGCTATCGCTTTTTCAGGTTCAGTTCTGCCTCCCATAAAACTAATTCAGTTACAATGCATAAATTCCATCCTGACTGTTCTTCTCCTTCCCGAAAGGCAGAACCTCAGTTCAGATTTAGAGCATTCTCAGCATTACTCCTCCTATCAGCCACATCCACTCTACACAGAAACTTCACATCTTTTCCTGATAGCTTTGTATTAATATGATAAGGAAATGGCTTGTTGTTTCATTTCTGTGGCTCAAGGCCTGGTCTGACCTTACCTGAACCACAATATTTCTGTGTTTCCCAACGCCACTAGAGGCAGAGAGAGTTGCTGCTCACCACACTTTTTTTTCATTCCTTTGCCCTCTTTCCTTAGAAATCATAAAATTCTCCACAGAACGAGCTAATAATCTTGTTCTCTTCAGGCGTGTTCCTCGGCTTTATGAGTTACCCTGATCTGGTCTACAAGGAACTGGATGTGTCAGGGGAGCAATCTGGAATTTTTCCCATGCTGCCACAAGCAACCTTTCTGTTCCATATCCACACCAAATTTGCTGTCACCCAATAAACACTCCACTTCTCTGCTCTGTGGACCCATGTTGGCGAAAAGCTTCCTGGATTTCCTTAATAGGGAGACAAGAGTCACATGTCTCAATTATTAGTGCAAATTCCAGGTTCCCCTCACCCCCTTCTTTTTTGCATTTTCCACCATACCAGTCCCTTAACCTACAAGATATCAAACAGAATCAGTACAACAACCTCTTTGTCCTCTTGATTCTTCCTTTTTTTCTGAGTTTAGTTTCATTTTTTTTCATTTTTCTTTACCACTCGCTTTTGCTCCCTGTTCTCCAGTCTTGCAAACTTCCTCAAACCTAATTCAACTCTTCCTCTTCTTTGTCTCTGTGGTCACTTTTCCGCCTGGGTCACATTCCTTATCTACCATGCTAAATAGCTTCCTTACCTTCAGACCTTCTTTGGCAGATACCTGCTATTTCTGTTTTGTGAGACTCTCCTCTCCTTTCCTGTATCTTGTCTCCAAAACCTCATTCTCCCATCACCTTTAGCTTTATGCTTTTGTCCCTGGGTCCCTTTGTTCTCAGGTGTTAGAAGGTGACATTTCACACATCGATATATTCCACTGCATACCCACTTTTGAAAGAATATAAACCTCAGAGCTTCAAATCTTGGTCTCACATCCTCCTACAAATATTGCTAAGGCTGTGTCACTCATTATACCTGTATTCTTGCCTTTCTTTGAAGGAAAAACATTAAATTATTTCAAGAAAACTTCCTTCTTTATTATCTCTTAGCAGCTGTTCTGCATTTATGAACTTATTAATGTTGCAAGCAACTCTTGGCCAATGAGCACTTTGGCTACAAGGCCTTTGCCTAATTCCCAAAACAGAACCTCAAAGATAAGGAAGATGCTGGAAATCCTGAATGACACGCCACCTATAGGGCAGGAGGCACAGAAGTTCACTTTCCCCAACAAACAAGGGCTCAAATCTTCCTCACCAAGGACCGGATCCCACACAATCTCTCCTGTTTTCTCTCCTCCCCCTCCTCCTGGTAAATTTAACCTCATGCTTCCTTCACCTTGTAAAATCACCAAACTGGTCTTGGAGAGAGGTCTGAGATTCTCAAAGATGGATTTTTTTCAGTGAGGTCAAGCTGCTTGTTTGTTAGCACTGTAACATCATTGACAGCTGTTTCCCCTTGAAAACAGCAGCTTCCCCACTCTTTTTCCAACACCAGAAGACTGAGCAGTGAAATACATGACGACACCTATTTATATTACACAGCTGCAAACACTGAGTGAAAAACTGCTCACACACGTAATTTCCCCTCGCTGTTGGGTCTCCCAAGCTCTCTCAGTTAAGGGGGAAGCCACCTCTGAAAAAGTTTTCCCAGAAAACTGGCTCACACGTAAAATACACTTCCACCAAGAACTGGGAATGCCCCCCGTGTGATTGCATCTTCCATGTGAAGCTGCAATTCCTCTTACCCTTGGCCAAGCCAGAGGGACATTTCACAGAAAGCCTTTCTTCACCAGCCAAACAGCATGAGGAGAGAGGGTGCATTTCAGGGGAACTCCAAAATTAGAGACTGGACTCCAATTAAGAGTTATCCCAGACTCTTGGCTCTGGGACAGGAAAAGGTGTCACTTAAGGAAAGTGGATTGAGGGTGGAGGAACCTTTGTTCCACCCACAGTTCGTGAGCCAGCAGAGCATCACTTTCCTTTTCAATGTCCTACGTGACTGAAAGACGTTAAAGGTGAAGCAACAGCTCAGAATGGGAGTTATTTCACAGGAGATGATACAGAAAATGATACAGAAAGGATATGGAAAAGGATACCCCCCCAAAAAAATGGCTTGATACAGCTTAAAAGAGTGATGATTATCTGTTACCCATCTCATTAAAAACTTATCTTACTGCGTAAAGGTAGTTTCCCGCAGCTTGGTTTTCAGTATCTTCTAAGAGCACTTTTATAAGTTTAATATGGTTATTTGAGATCATTTAAGATTATTTATGGTAATGAAGTGCACAGTTAATTAAGAGGACTTATTTTGTGCTTTCAGCACTGTGGAATAATCCAGTTAAAAATGGGCCAGCAAATAAAACCTGAAAGGCAGGTGACATCAGGGCTGGAGATGCCAAAGCTCAGTAACCAATACACAGTTTCTTCTCTGAGGCCTCCAACATAAGAAGGACATGGACCTGCTGGAGCGGGTCCAGAGGAGGCCATGGAGATGCTCCAAGGGCTGGAATATTCCTTGCAACCAGATAAATAATTACAGAAGTAAAACCAAGCTGAAAAACAGATATATTTGAGCATCTTACAGGGCAAAATAATGAGCAGCTATTAACATGATTTGGTGCTGGTGTGTGTTTATTTCAAGGATGGATTAGAATGACTGATGAAGGAACTTTAACTTCCCCAGTTCAGTAAAATGGTGCCAGAGGGATGAAGAATAAGTGCTCAAGGGCACAAAAAACCATAGTTTTAATCATATGATCCCCTCTATTAAAAATTGTTAATTAATAGGAGATTTCAGAGAAAGACATGAATTGGGAATAACTAAAGACAGACTTACTTGGTGTGAGAAATCTTAGACTGGTGAGGAGACATAATGGGATTTATCCAATTTAATAAAAACACACTGGCTTTTGAAATAAATAAAAATATAAATTAAAAACAAACAAACAAACAAAACCAACCAAACAAAACAACAACAACCACCAAAAAAATCCAAGTACAACCAACTCCAACCAACCAACCAAAATGGAAACAGCATAAATAATTCTGAAGCAAGGCTGTACACATTTCTGGAGCAGCAAAGACTACAGAAGGGTAGTAAGCAGAGTTGTGGGATCACAACAAGGAGAAAGGTGTTGACGCGCATTTTCCAAGGTTTACAAGCAGCCAACCCTAATGAAGTACACAGCCTCCTCTTGACTTGCAAAATAAGGCTCCTTTTTTTTTTTTTTTTATGTTTTCCCACAGATGAAGCCATTGTTTTATTTATTCTCACACAAACACTCCAGAGAAAAAAAATGGGAAAGACACCCCATGACCAGTGCTGACTGCAGAACAACAAAGTGACCTGCTATCAGTAAGTGATAAAGTCAAAAAAAGGGGTGCAAACACTGGCATTTTGATTTTGTGAGCAACACAGTGAGTCTGTGTTTCAGATCAGGCTCCATTTATTGTCTCCAGGTAGCCCGAAAACCAACACACTGCTTTTCCACACAGGAATTTTGACCTACTGGGTTTTCTCATTCCGTGTGTTCTTTGCTACGGCAGGTTCTAGAAATGCAACAAGGTTATTGCACTGATTAGGAAAAATATGGCAGTGAAAACTGAGGGTGGGACTGGTCAGTGAGGAGCTGAAACTAAAGAAAACTCATGATCCAGTGAGTGGATCCAAATGAGCCCCATCCCAATCTTGAGATGCTTTTGCATGAGTAAGCCCAGTGAGGAAGGTGCCAAGGAGAGCATCCAGCAGGGAAAGCTTCTGCTACGGTTTTACTCCATGTTGTAGCTTCAGGCTGTGGGTTCACTCAAGCTGTCATTACTGGGCCTGTGTAATCTACTCCTGGCTATTCCCAAATTCCCTAAACCCAATGCGAAATGAGGGCCTGCAGCCCACCTTTAAGCTCAGTCTCTCCCACATACATGGAAAACATCCTGTAGCTCTTATCAACATGATCCCAGCACGCACTTTGCACATTCAGAGAGATCAGTCCCCTGAGCAGGTATAATACGACTATTTTTTTAATTTTTCAGTGGTCGTAAAGAAAAAAAAAAAAAAAAGAGGTTACAATTGTTAGTGACCAGAATTCCTTCCTGTCCCAGGAGCAACAACGCGTTCTCAGCAACTTCCTCAGGAATTCTCACTCCTCTTTGGCCATTTGTTATCAGTTGGAGCAGTGATGATCATTAGTGCTGGGAGCATGAAAAACTCATTACCAAAATCTACAAAGCACTGCAAACTCCTGCATTTCCTGGCATGCGTTCCCATTAAATAAAAAGTACTCAGATTGTCAGTGATTTAGAACAACTGCCCAACAGACCTGGCTGAAATCTGGAATTTCCATCTACAAGAAATATCCATAACAATGCAAAAATTATGGAGCTGGCCCAAAAAAGCAGCAGCAGCAGCAAACATCAAGGCAGGACACAAAAATGGGGTACATTGAGATAACATCTCCACCGGTGGGTTTAAAGGTACTGAAGCATGCAGGTTCCAGTAATTTGTCTAAATTTATTTGAACCTCCTGATATTTTTGGCCTCCTCATCTCCCAGTACTGAAAGTTACTCGTGCTGTGGAAAAAATAGTGTCATGGTTTGTTTTAACATCAAAGCTTGATTTCCCTGCCAGCCTCCAAGTTTTTGGACTCTGAGAAATAAGGTATAATCACCCCTTATGCAATCTTATCATGGATGTCTACATTTTTATTACTTCCAAGTTATTCCTCCTCAGCGACGAAGAGGCAAGATTTTTTTATCATTCCACAGTAAGGGGAAACTTTGTTTTTGTCTTCCAGCCTGTTCTAGTTCTAATGTGTCTTTACTGGCCTGGTTTTTACTGGTCTGACAACTCCATGCAAGACAAACTATGAGAATATCATATATTTGTACAAAGACATTACCACGTTTTTACCCTGTTCTCATTTCTTATCACCATAACTCCCAACACATCATTTATTTTTTGTCCATCACGGGAACTATCTGAACTGATGTGTTCAGATAATTAAATTATTAGCAGTGGCACCAGAATTTCTCTCCTTTTCTAGAACAGCCTATTTAAAGCCCGTCACTAGGTAAGTATATTTCAGACTGTTTTCGTCATGTATAATGCTCTGCATTATTAAGACTTGATTTAATCTCCCATTTTATTGTCCTGTCACTATAAAATAGATTTCATTTCACCACGGGATATTTATAGTGTAAAAGTTCTTTATGAGTATGTTACTTAGATTTTCTTATTTTATAGGGGAGATAAGTAACCACTTCAGGAGAGGATTTATCTCATTCTAAGTTAGACATTAAAAATAAGTCAAAACACTCATGATCTTTTTCTCTTTTTTTGAGCATTAGGGAAGCCTGGGTGCTAATTTTTCCATAGAAAGTAAATAAATCACAGAATCATCAAATGGTTTGGCCTGGAAGGGACCTTAAAGATTATCTGGTTCCATCCACCTCCCATGGGCAGGGACACCTCCCACTGTCCCAGGTTGCTCCAAGCCCTGTCCAACCTGGCCTTGGATACTTCCAGAGATGGGGAGTCCACAACTTCTCAGAGCAGTAAGACAGATAATTGCCCTCAAAACAGCACCAAAAAATAGGAGTCTTAGCTAATAGTTCTCCATCCATAAACAAAGAACAAAGATAAGCACTGCCCACAGCAATTCTCTCGGTTCTTGACACTTATTTTTGGACAGGATGACTCTCTTAGAGAAGCTTCTCTCTTCCCACTGATTCCAGAGGGAGCAGGGAGCACTGAGACTTGGCACAGTTTTTAGAAGGCTACACTTAGATGAGACTGTTGGCACTATGAGATCCTTCTGGACTGCTGGAACAGGTTTAAGAAGGTGCTAACAAGTCTTGATCATTCTGAACTACATCACCTCCTGCATCTGCCATTCCTGACTTACATGGCCTGGCCACAGGCATCTCCCGTCTGGACAGACATGGGAAGCTTCTGCCCAAGGATGCGACTGCTCTGAGGAATGGGCACAGAGTGGCTGGAGAGCAGCCAGGCAGAAAGGGGCCTGGGAGTTTGGATCAACAGGAAGCTGAACATGAGCCAGAAATGAGCCAGAGTGTGCCCAGGTGGCCAAGAGGGCCAAGGGATCCTGGCCTGGCTCAGGAACAGTGTGGCAGCAGGAGCAGGGCAG
>VZRE01009974.1:129161-186247 GCA_013396775.1 Cephalopterus ornatus
CTGGAGAAGAGGAGGCTCAGGGCAGACCTCATCGCTCTCTACAACTCCCTGACAGAAGCGGGGAGCCGGGGGGGGGTTGGTCTCTTCTCCCAGGCAGCAATCAGTAAGACAACAGAGTATGGTCTTAAGCTCTGCCAGGGGAGGTTTAGGTTGGATTTTAGGAAGAAATTCTTTACAGAGAGGGTTATCAAGCATTGGAATGGGCTGCCCAGGGAAGTGGTGGATTCTCCATCCCTGGAGGTATTTAAGAAGAGACTGGATGTGGCATCAGTGCCATGGTCTAGTAACAGTCAAAATGTTCCATCTTTAGTCTTCAACTTGCTGACAAGAAATGCCAATTATTTATTGGAGAGATATTTACAAGGGACCCCAGAGCATTGTGGGCACACGGTGAAGAACTGACCCAAACAGAAGCATTTCAATGTGGTTTGAGAAACCAAAATCTCTCAGCTTCTCGCCTAAAACTGTCTTTTTTCAATAAAATACGCCCACAAAAATCAGGACAATTGAAACTTCCCTCGAGTTTTCTTTTGTAAAAACCTGCTGATTTCTGGTTAAAAAAAAACTGGGACAAAACAATCCCAGGGAGATCTATTACTGGCTGAAAATTCCATTATCTAAAACAACTGTTACTTGTCTTCAACTATTCATCCAGAACTATGCCAGTTATGTAAATAATTGCTTACCATGCTTGTAACACTCACTAAATGGTACATATTTCTTGATGGTATCAGCAGGGAGTTATTTGTCTTGATATTTATAATATCCTAAGAGAAGCACTATGACATAGGCATTAAAATAGATTACTGAAAATTAGATAAACGAAATTTAGTCTGCACTTCTAAAAAAAATTATGCAAAGGTCAAAAAACTGCATTTTTGGATAGAAAAATCCCTGTTTCTTAAAAATGAAAGATAGGTGCAATATCTTACACAGTACAAGCCAGAAGAGTAACAGTACTTTAAAATGAAGTTGTGTGAGAAAATCATGAAAAGTCTTAAAAATAGAGCTCCGTTTATAAACAATTCTGGAGCAGAACTGTAAAAATATTTAGATACTTCAAAATGCAAATAGGCACCATAAGGAATTTTCATGTTCAACTTTAGACACAGCTCCCCCAAATACAAACACAGATGATTGATCGGCCTTGTCATAATCCATCTGTTAAGAATTGACAGATGACGGGGAAAAAAAGCTCCTTGCTTATATAATTGAAGAATATTTATCATTTTACAGCAAGTGAAGCAAAACAAAAAAAGCAAACAGTAGCAATTACGAACTTTCTGCTTTTGGTGATCCTACCAGATGCCAAATAGATCATTGCTTGCACAAACACCTTTACTAACCTGGGACTAACTCAGAAAAATGAGAATAAATGGCATATGCTATAAAATTCTCACATCATTTGTGTTAGAGTACAAAAGTGGAGTCAAGCCAATGGCTGTAGTGTTACCGTAAGCAAAAGAAAGGGAGAAATTACAATAAAACAAAAAAAAAAAAAACAACCTGCAAATGCTTGCTGGGATCTCAGCAGGTGAGCAGCTGATTGTGTATCCCAAATTTGGACTAAGTTGCTATTTCCTTTTCCAGACAATGCAGAGATTTAAGAAATAAAAGCTTTCATAAATCAAACTCATGCTGCTCTCCAGTGCAGCTGCTCTTTCCATGTCACTTCTTATTACAGGCTGTCAGGGAACAGTTTTCCCTTGCAGATAACTCTTGGAGATTCTTACAAAAGTGGAATTTGACAAGATGAAGGAAGCATTTCTATTCTGACCCACTGAAATTCACAGTACCACAAAAACACCTTTCATCTGCATAAAAGCACAATTAAATGCAACCGTGCCAGGGCAAACTTGAATGAGTTTTTAAAAGAGGTTATAATGACTTTCCATTGAAGCTCAGCATATTTATTACACCAGTAAACTGAGACCAGATCTGTCATATTTTATAACTATCTAAAAATTAGCACCTAGAACCTCCCTAATCCATTGTACACCAGCTTTTCCTTATCATTATCACTGATGGAGAGACTGGAACATCAAAAGGAAGTTATTCATCCCTACCTAAAGTATGGGAAAGAAATGGCAACAGTCAAAGTAGGGAGCACAAGAGACATGAAACCTAATGTTTAAATGGAGTAGTTTACATCAAGATATGGTGAACTGATCACTGCCACTTAAACAGCATATATATAAACATATGAAAAGAAAATATATACAAGAAAAGCCAAGATTAAGTGAGTAAATCTGCATAACTTCCCCATATTTATCAGAGTAAACACCAAGACAGATTAAAAACACCAGAGACTTAAATATATAATGGATTTTCCCTCCCTTTGCCCGGTTTGTTTGCTTTGCAGTTTATGAAACAAGGACACAGAGACACTCACAGATTGATTGATCTTGATAAGATGACAGACACAGTCAGGAGGATGCACCCACAGGGACCAATTTCGAACTGAAAAAGAAAAGGGCTGGTTTTATTTTTTGTTTGCTGTGTGTATTTTTTTGCCCCAACGCTAAACAAAAGCAAATGGAACCGAAAGCAGAAAGAACTGTTCTTATTTATGCTAAAACTGAATTTTGTTGCTGTGTTTCTTAAAATGCAAAAATCTGGCAAAGTGTTTGAAACACTGCTCAGAAGGCATCATATGAGACTTACAGACGCAGAAAGTCTGGCAGCCGAACCATAATAGGTTTAAGATCTTCTCTATACACAGTACCTGGTGAATGTTCTGCTGAAGAAATACAATCAGGTCTTCATATCTCGTGGCACTGTGTAGTATTAGCTGGGAAGAAATGTAAGAAGAAAAAAAAAAAAGTAACTGAAACAATAACAGCTCAATTTTATAAACTGAAAGCTGAAATAAAGCTGAAAAACTAGGAGGATCTGAACTTTAAAAAAATGGAAGAAATATCCAATAAAATCTATCTCTTACTGTTGTTACTCATTAAAATATTGCATCTCAACACTTCCTGTATTCTGAATTTTTAAATACTGCTTCTCTTTGTGGAACAGACTTTCGGATTCAAATTAAAGCACTGTTTATGTAATGAAAGACAACTCCCAGAACAATCACAGGAATGCTGAGGCTTTAGAAAACATGGGGCAAGTAGCTCAGGAGTTTGTACCCATATGTTGAGGCACCTATAGCAGGTTTATAGCAGAGCACTTACCATACTCAGAGAATACTCCCATGAATATTCTTAGCTGGCATGAAATTCAGAAGAGCACACGGACCCAGGCCCTTCCTTCAATATTCTTTGCCTATTTTTCCACCTTCAGACTTTGACAAATCCATTCCTCCGTTTAGGAGGCCAGTAATATATTTCCTTCAGCCACTAAAGCCTGGCTGATAGCACCGCTGCCGAGAGCTTCACGCGGAAACAAGGCATAACTGGAAAAGTATTTTGCCACTTGGGGCTTCTGGAGGGGAAAAAAAATGGCAAAGAATTCTGACCGAGACAAGAAGAAAATAGTGTCTTTTGATGATAACGCAGTAAAAATGAACGTGGGTCCTCCCAAGTTACTGCGTATCATCAAAAGTAGGGGCAGTTTATAAGCTTGAAAAGTAGATGGAACAAAAAAGGGCTTCAGAGAGTCCAACTGCCCACAGACACTGGCACAACTCGGAGCCAGACTACAGGATTTTGTTATTTCCAGTTGGTTTTTGGATCATAACGAACTAATTTGACATAAGAAGTTTTAAAACACTAAGGGAGCAACGGAAATCAGATTCATTGTACTAAAAAAAAAAAAAAACCAAAAAAGCTAGAAAGAAGATATATGGAGAATGTGAGTTACACAGAGCCTTACAGTTTCTAAGATTCCGTCTGCCTTGTATTTTCCTATGGGAGTGAACTGTTGTCTTCCTGATGGCCTGAGGAGGATATTCAGACAAAGCTCATGTTAAAAGGAAGAAAATGGCACTAAAGAGAAATCAGCATGTTATATGAACTGAATGATGACCCATGCATTATTAATCACTTTTTTAAAACAGACTTTTTAAAGTAAATTCATGCTACATATTAAATTTCTATCAATAAAGCAAATACTTTACCTTTGCTGCGCTCTCTCAGTCTGTTTAATATGAATTAAAAGTTTCTCCACACAGAAAGAGGATAAATGTAAGTTCAAGGTGTTAATGACAGTTTTTACTGAAAAACAATATTAGAGCAATGACATTCAAAACAAGTAGAAGATATATAAAATGTCATCACGGGGAAGCAGTTCTGAGATGTAAAATATGCAAAATATAATTTGAAATGTCTTTGAATTTGCTGCTTCTATTTCAGGTTTAAGAAGGATTTCTGTGTCTCAAAGCCTCCCTGTTATTTTTCAGCTATCTGTGTTTATCTAATAAAAGAAATTACCCATTCTCACAAAACCTGGCTCACTTAAAAATATCATGCAGGATCCAGTACAGCCAAAGCTGGGGAATCTAAAAGTTGGATGATTTGTGCACAAGCAGCCTAATTGCACAGCATAAATTAAGTAGCTAGTAGGCAAATACAGCAAAGGAAACTTAATTCCAGCCACAACAGAATATCCTGCAATACAGGAGTAAAGTGCTGCATCTGGAAATACAACTCTTAGTAAAGATTCTGAACGAATCCCACACTCAATTAAATCCACAGGATCGTTCACAGCAATTTCAAAGAATTTTGTCCATTCTGCCCAAGCTACTGGGAGAGCAGAAATTCCGTTCTGGAGGATTTCTCCCTAAGCCATTTTAGGGGGCATAAATACAGCTGGCAAAGCTTTCCCGCTGTGGATTACGTACGTCTAGAACAGACAGAGGCATGGGAGCGCTGCACAGCAATTAAAAACGCTTCTCCTACTCACAGGGCCACGATGGCTTTCTCGTGGCCCCCCGCTCGCCACAGGATGTCTGCGATGGCCATGGTGAGGCACTTGGTCCTGTGAACTTCTGAGGGCTGGAGACAACTGCAGGCCAGGGAATAAAAGAGAGAGAGACAAGTCCCCGAACGTGAGGGCAAACAGATTCACGGCAGGTTTGTAGCCAACACAGCAAAAGCACTGTAAGAGGATACTTAGGTACTGCAATGCCTAATAATGAGGCAAGCTGCCTCAGGAAATCATCATTTAGGCTTCTCACTTTCTTCTACAGTCCATAAAGAGACAACCTGGATGGCCAAAACCCCTGTGAGTTGAAGAAGAAGCTGGTATTGTTACTGAGGAGACATTCCAGGTATAAAGGTGTGGTTGAACCTGTCCTTCCTCTCAGGACTAAGCACCTGAGATGCCACAAGATGCCACCCTCTGTTAAGACTTCTCAGCACCTAAAGAGTGTCAAGAGGGAGGTGCAATTGAAGTCACCACTGGAATGTGGGCTTTCTGGAACCATTCTCTGAGGTGAACCAGCTTAAACCTCATTTTAAGGCATTTAAGAAGGTACCTTGGATCTTACTGAAGACAATCAGATCCAGCGAATAGAGCCTAATTTCCTCTTTAGATTGCTATAAAACAAACTGGGCGCAGTGGGAGGGTCTCTTCTGAAGTCAGAAGCAAAACTAGATATTTGAAGGAATAAATTCACCAACGTCAAGTGTTATTCGCTGTGTGTTTTATTTTGGGGGACCTGGAGGAGCTCATGTTGCTCATAATGATGGTTAGAGAGCTCCTATGGGTACTCAAAGCTTGCTGGCCTATGTCTGTATGTTCTATGACAATACCCTTGTCATACAGGGGAATTCAAGAGATGAAATGCACAATCTCTCCTTCCAGGAGATTAATACTGAATATGGCATCTGATTTATAGCAAATTATTAAAATAAGACTATTATCATTAAAAGCAATGGATAAAAATCAGGAGAAGACTAAATTAAGGTCTGATCAACAACAGGAACTGATTATGCACAGATCTATAATCACATCCCGACAACTAGTCTTGTAAAAGAAATAGATGCTCTTTCAGAGTACATATTTATAATTGGTTGGATAAGAAAAGAGGTAAATGTACTTCAGGAAACAATACTGTATTGGAAAATAATGGACAAGAGAAGCTACTTCATCTTTAAAACTGTAATAAAACCACTTCAATAATCTCTAACAGGATCATTTTATGTTTTAAAACATAATGTTTATGTTTTAAGTATGATTGGATATTTAAGGCCGCCTTCATACTTAATTTCTTTGGAAGTTTTTTATTACTTAACTCGTCAAGAAATCTGCAGCACAATGTTACTACCTACTACTAAACTCTGTGTAAAGTACCGTCTGCAATAAACACTAGGATTGCATGTTTTTTTTTAATAAGGTGAGCCCCGAAGTGGTGACCTAAAACATCACAGTAACTGCCCCAGAATTGCTCAGTGGAGCATCACTGCTTCTGAAGTATTTTCACTTAGATGTTTTGCTCGGAGCTTACACAGTGACGGGCAAAACTACGGAATGTTTACAGCAGTCTGTTGATCCCGGACAGGTAAGAACATTGTGAACGCACATCCTACAAACTGTGTTCTGCACAGTCTTCTAATGCCTCCTGTTAGTCCAACTTCCAAGAGGTGAATGGCGAAATAAAGGACCAGGAGGTCTAAAAGCCACGTAATGGAAAACCGGCAAATTCAAGAATAAAACCCAAGATCCATGAGCCTGAAGAAGTGGCCAAGAGATCCACGCCCCTGGGAGGAACCTAACTGGAGTTTTCTCTATTGGCTTCAAGAACGGCAGTCTTTGAAATTCAGATATTATCGGTCCTACAGTGTTACCAGCATGGGAGATGATGTGAAAACTTGTTCCCAGCGTTTGAGTAAAAGATCTAATAATTCAAAAGACTAAACAAGAAACATCAAACATCAAAAAACTTAAACAGGCTTTCAAGTTCAATGTCTGCCTTGAATTTAATGTCCATTTAGAGAATGTTTCCCTCTCTGAAGGATGTGAGATATGACAAATAATTGGTGAGAGTTTTCAAGTTAAAAAAAAATATAATCACAACTTTCCCTTATCTCTGCCTGTGTTCAAATGCAGACGCTCAGAGATCTATAGGAAGCACAGCAACTAATTTATGTGCCTGAGAGAGAGAGCAGAGGAAGAAGGACACATGACAATTATGACCTGAATGTTGAAGAAGCCTGAAGTCAAACACTTAATGTGAAGTGGGTGACAATTCTAAAATCCAGGTTAGAATTAGACTGGAATACTAATCCTCTGGTTTCAGACTCTGAGTCTTCCCTTCCTTTCTGCCAGACTAAGAGTCTGCCCATGGCAAACACATCATAAGAAAAGTTTGTTTATCTCAGGAATAAAAAAAAAAACATCTTTTAAAACTATGTGGATTATAGGGGGGCGAAATAGGAGGCAAATAGGGCGAAATAGGAGGATAGGTTGGAGCTGGCATGAGTTGGGACACACAGTTTAAACAACCTGGCCCAAATCCATTTATTTGGGTGCCACATAATTTTATGACATTCATGATCACTGAACTGTGCTGAAAGAGGAAAATTAACATCTCTATTTTTACAAGGGATGACCCGAGACACAAAGGGACCAAGGAGCAGATGATCAAAGGCTGTCCTCCAAGCTGAAACGAATTCTTGGTTTTCAAAACCAGAAATAATTCTTCTGCGGAGGTTCCTGGTCATAAAATCTAAATATGTACTGAGGTTCTTGCAAGGAAATTTCTGAGGTTTTATTTTTATGTAGGCAAGAGCCTCATTCTGCCTTCAAAAGTCTCATTATAGTCTGAATTAGAACACTAAAGTTTTGCTAGATAATTTCTGCACTTTTAAGAAGTGTGCTTTAAGTGACTTCAAGAACAGGCAATTTTCAAGAGATGAGTTCACAGCATCTTGTTTATTTGGCCCCTGTCTCGGGGTCCACAGGCAGTCAGTGCCAATAATAACAAGCAACAGCAATAACAGTAGTAACAGTAAAACCCTGAGGTTTGTATTTAGACTCCAAGCCTGGTTTTCCACATTTCTAATGGTTTTGTATCTTGTATCAGGTGTCTTGTATCAGGACTGTGCACCCACGAGTGCTCCTGAACCTGGACCACCTGGGCCTGGGGATCCTTTGCTTAACTGCTCCCATCCTTGGTGCTGGAGACAAATATTGATGTTCTACAGGCACTTGCTTCTCTGCATCATCGACGAAAAACAGCCCCAACACTGAATTTACATTAAGTGTCAGACAAAACTAAGGAAAATCAACGGAGACCCCATCACTTTCCCAAGCAGTATAAGCAGAAAAATGGATATTTAAGGCCAAAACTTAATACAAGATGTATTTTTTTATATTGCAAGGGAATGAAGTTCAAGGAAAGATCTCCCATGAAAGCTTCTCTTCTGACTAAATTGAGGCCAGGCTAATTGAGGTCACAAATAACACAAGTTGGTGGCAGAGTAAACCAGTAAAATAGTTTCCCCTATTCAACATTCAGTTCATATGAAGCACAGGAAAGCTTTGTGGAATTTTTCTTTTGTAATGGACTTAATTTCTTATTGAAAACAGAAGGAAAACATATGAAATCTGGTAATAAAGTAATTTTTTGAGGCAGTATTTTCCAGCAATTCATTGAATAAGCCCTTCTCCTTTAGCAAAGTGACAAGTACATTGATATTATAGCAGTCCAAGCAATTTTCTTGACACTAGCAACACTGTATTCCTTTAAAGTAAATAGAAAATACACACACAGAATTTAAATTCAAATCCTATTAATTAAGGAGTTTAAATGTGAAAGGTCAAACACAGTAGCAATTAAAAAAACCAGCTATAACTTTAGTTTTCGCCCTCATTGAGATTCTTAGTGTCAAAAACTGGATGAATTTCATGGTCTTTCAAGCCTAGATTACTTTTGATGTGAAATCAAAGAGGACCTCAAGGTCAAATAACTTTCACTGGCCTCAACTCAACCTGTTGGGTTTTTGTTGAGGTTCTTGGATTAATCTCTGACTTACCGGGTGTCTTTATTCCTGTTACTGTCTGCAAAGAGCAGCTGCTGGAGGACACAGGCTTGGACTGCAGCCAGGACTCCACACGGGCCACCCTGAGGGGAATAATGGGATATTCCATGAGGAGAACAATTTGGAGCTGGGGAAAACTTCTGCTTCCATTCAGGATAAAGCCATTCCTTCATCTCTCTCTTTCCATCCATGACTCCACAGTTCTCTCTCTCACTCCAGTGAAAATCATTCTTACTGACTGGTTTCATGTCTCCTGCCTATTTATCCTGAAAATACCTGAACATCTGTAACATCAAAGGAAAGGGGTTTTGTTTTAAATCTGTTCTATGATTATGCAAACAAATTAAAGATTTCCTGATCCCTACCGAGGCACAGTCGAAGTTCCAGAGAGAAATTAAATCTGAATGTTTTCCAAAGAGTGAAAACAAGCCTTGCTCTTGTAGCTCCTCTCAGCACTAGGTCTCCCCTCGAGTTCCCACCTGCATCACTAAACAAGGATTCCAGTTTTCAGTACAGCCCCCTGCACCAGGCAGCTGCACTGGGGAAGAGAAAGAAAATCAAGGAAGTTTGAGCCTTTCAAATTATCAATGCTGTGGGGGGAAAAAAAAATCACAATACCAAGAAATGCCGTATTAACTTTAAACCGTACAGAAATAGATTTATAGCTGGTTTTGGGCTGCGAGGATGCTGAAGGGGCTTGATCTGAAGCCGTGTGAGGACACTGAGGGCACTTGGTGTGTTCAGCTGGAGCAGAGGAGACTGAGGGGAGAGCTCACTGCAGTTCCAGCTGCCTGGGCAGGGGCAGAGGAGGGGCAGGACTGAGCTCTGCTCTGGGGGGACCAGGGACAGGACCCACGGAATGGCCTGGAATTGTGCCAGGGCAGGGTCAGGTTGGGTATTAGGAAAAGTTTCCTCACTCAGAGGGTGGTTGGGCACTGACCAGGCTCCCCAGGGCAGTGGGAACAGCCCCAAGGCTGCCAGAGCTCAGGGAGTGTTTGGATGATCCTCTCAGGCCCATGGTGGGATTCTTGGGGATGGTCCCATGCAGGGCTAAGGGTTGGACTTTCTTGATCCTTGTGGGTCCCTTCCAACTCAGGGTATTCTGTGATTCTATGATTGAAAGACTGTGGGATGGGGCAGCAATGTCTTTCCTTGCCCTTGTTTATTCCCTGCCATCTGGACTTCCTGACCCCACTGCATGACCAAGACCTGTTCCTATGGATTAACAACGTGTCAGAGACAGCTGCACAAGTTGTCCTGAGAAGCAAATGGTGTGCCCTCTTCTGGCCTAGAAAACTTCATCCAGCACAACTCTCCCTTCCTTGTCAATTAATTCTCTCCCAGGTGCCTCATATCATATTATTTACTCCAGAAGTTTGCTGAGGAGACAGAGAAAAGCCATAATTTCTCTGGAACATCCACACATGAATGAAGCAGGCTATGAAGGACACAAGGCTAGCACCACAGATACCACAATGCCACCCACCAAACTGCTCTCAAAACCCTGGAGAAAAATGAAAAGGGCAGCCAGTACTGTTATTTTTAAATAGCCAAGTGATTTAAGTGATCAGTTTAATCCTCAGGTTGTCCCAAGTGCAACATCGAGCCCAAGGGAATGGGACCTGCAGGTACATTCAGTATGGACAGTACAGATCCCAGAAAACAAAGGTCCTGGAATTAGAAAATAGCTTAGATATTGATACCTTCCAATTTTTCACACTACCTCTCTACAATTACTTACATAACTACTGAGTGAATTATCTGAAATACATTAAGGAAAAAAGCAAGGTTTATTTTATTCCATCAGGGAAAGCCTTCCAGTCAAAAAAGGAATTATAGGATCTATTCCAAATATCTTCTCATAGCACCACAAAAACTTAACGTGAGAGAGAACCAAACAATTGCTCAGCTGAAATGAATTTTGGAAGTGAGGAGGAATATATTAATGAGCTGAAACTGTCACATCTAAGGAAAACACCTTTCCTGTCGTGGAATGTATGGTCGGGAATTTAATGGTCAGTGAGTTGCTGGAAGTGATGAGACATCCTTTCTCCAGCAGCAGGGTCTGGAAACACCAAAGTAACCTTTACTGTGGGCCAGTGAACACTCCTGCCACAGCTCCTTTTGGAGTTTAAATTAACATTTAATATCTTTTTTTTTTCTGCTAGGCTTTCTAAGATAAGCAGCTTTCTTCTGAGATCATCGGTCTAATGAAATATTTAACTAGACAAGCTAAGTTAATTAAACATCTTAATGACATGTTTATTAGAAATTGTCCTCGCCTCAAAGCCTCTCTTCCTCTCATTTCTGTACAATGGTCTGCTTCTCTCAGGCCAGATAAAGATTTTCTGCATCAGCACAGAAGCTTGATGAGTGTTTTGTAAAGAGGAGCCGACTCCTTCCCAAGTCTTTATTGAATTCCTCAGCTCCTTGCTCCTGAGAGGCCACGTGTGTGGATATCCCAGAAGCGCAGGGATGACACAAAAGCTTTAAGTTGTGGCTGAGGAGGATCCATTTTTCACAACGGATCTGTTTGATTCTGGAGGCTGCTACAGGGGGGGCTGTGCATCAGCCAGCAGAGAAACCAGGCTGGCCAAATACAGAGCAGAAAGGGGCTCAAGTATTGAAGCCTCAGCCTGAAAGAGTCAGAAGCCCAGGCAGGGCTGACAAGACAGACTACCAGATAAGTGAGTCCCCCATTAAACGCCCTGGCCAGAAAGATCTTTATTAGCACCCAAAATTTCTATGGATTGGGTACATGCTTCGACCACAGGGAGCTGCTGGGGATTTCAGATCTGTCCTGGGGATTTCAGATCTGTCCTGGGGATTTCAGATCCGTCCACTTGGTGGATGATGGCAGGGAACCGATGAAAACCTCGGTTTAGGGAGGAGCTGGCATCTTGTGGCTGCAGGCCAGAATTACAGAGAGATGGCTGCAAAGGAGATGAGCCCACCAGCAGTCCCAGTGACACTGTAAGGGCATTTGTTCCCTTTTATTTTAGGAATGAGCCTCAACATTTGACACCCCTACCTTTAGGAGGCAAAAATCTCCTTGTGACTTCCCAGGCGCTGCAGGAAATTCTCGCTACGTCTCATTTTGAGACAGATCAAGCTCCATCTCAAATTCGTTAAACACTGCCCCCACATATCATTTTTTCTCTTGAACTCCCCCCTTGATTTAAGCTCTTTTATGGTTTTACCACCAGCAGCTTTCAGCTGCAGTGTCTTGTCTGCCTCCCTGTGAGTAATTCCCCATCACACACACACACACACATACATACACACTTTCTGCAGCTACTTCAAGTTTCCCCTCAGAAACACGCCATCCATCTCAAGTCTCCTACCAAGACTTGCCAAGGTGACATAATCCAGTGGTAACAAGACAAATTAAAGAGAAGAGCCTTCAGAAGACTTATGTTTTCACTGCTGAAACACACAGCCTTTGCAAACTCCGTGTAAAAGGCAGAGTTCAGTGTAAGGAAGCCATTTACTGTACCTTTTTCTGCACAATGCCATATTTTAACTGTGGTATACTGCTGAATGTAAAACTCTGGATTTTCCATTCTTCACTGAAGCAACAAAGACTAGAGCCAAACAAAAGATTTTTTAATTCCTATAAAAGAAAGGAAAAAGTTTTCATTTAAAAAAAAAAAAACAAATCCAAAACATGGGTACTTTTTCTTGCAGTAATTTGTAGAAAAGAAAGGAGGAGTGTGGAAGGGTAATGACTAATTCCCTAGAACCACCCTCTTCTGTTTTATCCATACTGTAAATAGCAACACTCCAACGAAAAGGAGCAATATTTTCCTTTTCCTGCTATATTCCTTCCACTCATACTGCTGTGAGCTGCTCAGCACTGGAAAATATTTATGTATAATGTCTGGGGCACAGCTTCCCATGAAAGCATTACAGAATATTCCCTGAAATTTAACAGCTGGGAGAGCAACGCCTACTAAGGGTTACATTAGAGAGAAAAGGACCCTGTGGGGCACAGTGTGGGGAAAGGAAGCCCATTTTGCCTGTCAAAGTTGCTGGTATGAGATAAATGTTAATTAAATGTAAAAAGTAAAGGTGAGTAAATAAGAACGGTCAACTCAGTGTTGGTCTGGTTACTCCAAACTCATTGATTCAGAATAAAATTGGAAGACACCTTAATTATTTTTTTTTCTCTTTTTCCCCCTCTGCCTGAATGGGATGGGAAATATTAGACGTATTTATGGTTCCATCTCTGCCAAAAACTGGGAAGATGAGCAAGGGAGAAAGAGTGGTAGGGGAGTAATAAGGTCATTCTGAACCACTGTCAACTGAAAGGACTGGAGAACAAGCACCTGAATAACTGACTAGAGGCCTTACGAAAACAATACAAGCTTCATTAATTAAAGCTATTATCTGTGCTTCAGGTGGGCTGATGCATCCTGGCATGCTCTCCTGGTATTTTTCTGAACTTTTGGATAGGCATCCCTAAATTACTCTGTGCCCTGAACACCACATAAGGAATATACTCAGGAACTTATACAATATATTCAATCCCACACAAACGTACAACACAGAGCAACCCACCGCAGCTCTGGGCAACTTCACTGAAATAACACCCTCACACATCTATTTGCATTTACCATCATCATTATTAATCTTACTTTTGCAAGGGAAATATCAATTGCCTTGGATACTATTTGAAGCATATACAGCGTTGAAAGGTCTGGGTTCTTATTAATTTCTCCAGTTGTTTCTTCATCCTCAACGTTGACTGAAAGAAAGAAAAGAAAAATCATACAATGTGCGGGATGACAAAAATTGCTTCCTCCAGCACACTCCGTGCAAGGAAGCCACCAATACAAAAATTAACACATTGTCATCCATCTTTATAAAAAGGAAAATACAGTTTTAGTGAGAAAGGACAAACAGAAATACACGAGCCAGCCTTTAACTAATATTAATAACTTATTTTCCCACCCTCACCCAAGAAGTTAATAGAAAATGCAATTAAAAATAGTTACAAAAGTCACGGCCGCTCTGAAAAAATATGATGGCAAAAGCCAAACTGAAACTCAGCTTACCTAATTCTAGGACTTCTTTCATCTGGTCTTCTTTAGAGCCAGTGGATGTTGGAGACTTCCTACGTGAAAATTAAACGAAAAAATGAATGACTAAGTGTTTGCTTTTAATGAGAAAAGTTGTTTGAACAAACAATAAGAAATACGGGGCATTCCCTCCCAGGCATGTAATTTTTAGGCGGGTGTGTCTATATATAGTCTAAGAAATAAATGGTTTTAGAACAAAACCTTTTTCAGTGGAAGAAAGCTGAACTCCAGGAGTTCACCAGGAAGAAGAGGCAGCACGGAGCAATACCCTGTATTGGATTTGGGATTTCAGTCCCGTTTCAATACATCAGTTCCATTTCATTTGTGATTTGAGGATCAGACTGTAAAATAAAATCCATATCCCTGAAAGGGATCAGGGTAAGATTCAAGTTAGAAATTAAACTACTAGAAATATCCAAATAATGAAAGTAAAAATAGGTGTTAGATTGGCTCCTTTACCAGGGTAATTTTTTATCCACTAGTTAGTAGCAGTTCTTCAACTGCTCTTGTGATTTAATTGTATTTAACAGGTTAAAATTCCTATGAATAAGTGCTAAAAGGACCAAGCATTTAAACTTGGCTGTGAAATCAGAACTGAAATAGAATGTTAGATTTTCGAAGGTGAGATGGGTTTATTCTTCCTGTTGAATTCATCCCAAAATGAATTCAGAACCACGGAAAAGTTTCAAATAACTATTTCTAAAAATGGCCTTTTTTTCTGCTTTGGAAAAAAGGTATTGCCCTGACAGTCCTTTCAAAAATAGTATGGAATCATTTCCTCAGCAACATTCTTTGTATGCACAATAATATTACAGTAACAACTGCTGTCATATCACATACTTTCCATTAACTTAATTTCCTTTTCAGTGTATGAAAGACTAATAAAAACAGAACACAGACAAACCACACTCAGGATTTGCCCAGTTTAAAAGCATTATGGCCCCTTTCTAGCTGATAGTATTTAACACTATAAGGACACAAACACTTCTCTTTTCATCTATAAATAAGTTAAAGGTTTTATGCAAGGAAATGTGGGTGGGCCAATTCAGGAAAGGTAGAATGGAAGTGAATCACCCATGTTCTGGAGATTTGAGGTAAAAATAAATAGGATGCCCAGGAGGTCAATATAAATGAGAGGTCTGAGAGCAAATTTGTACAGTGACATACAAGTAGCACTGAGCTCCCACTGAACACTCCAGTACTTATTATGTGATACAGAATTTAACAGAGTCGACTGTGGCATATTTTATAACACAGTAAGATCTCCCTTTGCTGTTTCCTAATACTGAATTTCAGCTGAGATTTCCTTTTGCCAGTTACTTGCTGGTATTTCCAGCTCTCCAGGTCAGGGAAAGGGTCACAATGACACTAAATTTGCCAATATCATGTTTTTCAGCCAAGTTCTGTCATTTAATTGCACTTGGGCATAACCAAAATCCACATTTTTGTTTTGTCTGAGGCTGCACACTACCCTCTGCTCTTTCCTAGAGAATAATGTCGTTCCTCCTACATCAAACTATTTCTATCTAGTTTTGCAAGAGTTCTTAACACCTTTCAAGGCCAGGTTGGATGGGGCTTGGAGCAACCTGGTCTACTGGAAGGTGTCCCTGCCCATGGCAGGGGGGTGGAATGAGATGGTCTTTAAGATCCCTTCCAACCCAAACCATTCTGTGATTCTATGATTCTGACACTTAAAGCTGCACTAGAGGTTCCAGCTCCCTCTCTGGCCTCAGTTTCTGCTTGTTTGGGTATCCTACAGATACTGTATCACGTCTCCCTGCTTCATCAAATGTCCTGGATACCTCAGAGTCCCAAACAGCACTATATCCCTACGTTTAGGCACATGGATTACTCCCTACATCAGATTAGCACCCTTGATTCATTGCTGCCCAAAACACTTCTCCTTGGTAGTGTTTCATGTGAAAATACTTATAAATAAAAATACAGTCAGCCATGGCATAATTCCCAGGCAGCTCACCTGGCAGCAGTCTTTGGAATGTTACTGCTCTCTGGCAAGTCCAAAAGATGTTGGATCTACCAACATTCTTCTCCAGGAAGAACCCAGCCCAGGGTGCGGAGCACTTTGAATTCTCCAGGCTGAGAATTCCCACCAAGCCGAGGAAAGCGCTGACATCCAAGATTCATTTCGGGTGTTTTCTGGTTAAGTGGGGTATTTTTGCAGGTGTAGGTTCCCTCCTCAAGGAGAACTTGTGTTTCTCAAAACCGTCAGGACATTTATTGCAATTTCCATGTCAGCAGATGGTTACTGCGCCAGGGAAATTTATTGTAGACGTGAAAACCATAGGGTGAGAACACTTAGGGAGGGGGAAGTCGTCCCTCATGGCAGGAAAACGGGACAGGAAGAAAATATGCTTCATTCTAAACATACTATACAGTACTTTCTCTAAATATTTAAACATTCCTATGTGACCTCCATGCATTGCAGAACACTGAATTTACACAGAGCAGCTGAAGTCGCAGAGAAGGAACTTCTTGGCACAATAATGAACGTACATTCCACCACTTCCTATTTACACCGACATACACAAGAGGGCAAATAAACAAAGGGGCTTAAAAAATAAAACACTGGACGTCAGCGGCTTTAAGGTGACTGCTTGTGGTAAAACTTATTTTCACTGCCTGATTTACAACAGCTTTTCTACTGGATGTATATCTCTTATGCCCCATACAGGCACATCCAATATTCTTGGTGTAGTGAGATCTGGAGAGAAGGTAAGAAAGAATTAACTTCCATTACTACTTGCAAATGGGTAAAAAAGGCCATCCTGTGTGATGCAGCTTTGGGGCACAATTATAAAAACGGAATTATTAAGAGCAAGTGTAAAGATGCAAAGGACATGAACACTACCAATGCCAGGCAATGTATTTCTACGGGAAAAAGACCTTGTCATGAAGATTTTTATATAAATTCTGCCATGTTTGCAAGTCTGGCTGGTAAAAGTAACAGAGGTCAGACACTTAATTTCTCCAAATTTCCTTTTCAGTGAAGACCTGTATCTGCACATTAGCAGTATGAAAACTTAAGTTTGTGAACAGGTGGCTCACTGACAGACGTAAAACAGGTAAATGAAAAACTTGTCACTGAAGAAGGTCATTTCTAACAGAAATAGATTCTCACACACGAATAAGTGTCCTGCTGAATTTTACTAACTGCAGTGACAAGTCAGAATCTTTGCTGATAAGGTCTGCATAAGCAAATAAAATTATTATAATCACAGGTTGAGCTACAAGATGGTTTGAAACGCCTGATGAGTTGGGCTCACCTGAACAGAACACTCTTTCACGGGCTATGAACGGATATTTATCTCCAGCTACAAAACCAGATTTACTATAACAAAAGTGGAGCATCTTTGTTCATACTGTGCTCTCCCAAAGGTTTTGGGGTGTAACACCCCCACACTGGAATTTTCAGGGATCACAGTACCACTTGTGTGAACTGACCATTATATTATCTATAACTGACCAAATGGCTGCCAGCAAAATAAACAAGTATCATTAAGATAAAACAGGGAGAAAAAATTCCATTAAATAAAACTTACATTAAATAAAAATGGATAGCAGCTAAGAGACACTACAAAAAGCAGCGGGAAGGGTTTCCAGATTTCAACACTCAACCAATTCACATCTGTGGAGGTAAACACAACCCTCTGCTCTGCTGACCACACATAAAGTACCCATCCTGTTTGCCTTTGGCCTTCAAATTTTAGGCCATTTATTTTAAAGAATGTGGAATATTCTTGGCCTTCCACTTCCTGTCAGAAACCTCAGATTTTTAGCAGCCCAAACCACTGTAACCTGAGAGGTACTAGCAAAAATAAAAATAAAAATAAAAAATTTCCTGAAAGCTATTAACAACTGTTAAATTGCAAGATAAAAGATCACACTGAGGATGGGGTAGTTCTCTTATTTCTTTTTTCTCTTATTTTATTATAAAAAAAGGTGAACACAGATAACAGGCAAGGGTGAGCACGTGTCACTGCAGGGAGAGATGTGACCTCCTGGGATAAGAATCTTAGGAAGAGGAGGACAAAAATTCCATGTGCTACCTGCAAACAACTGATTGTTTTTAAGGTTGGAAAGGACCTTCAAGATCATCCCATTCCACCCCCTGCCATGGGCAGGGACACCTTCCACTAGCCCATGTTGCTCCAAGCCCCATCCAACCTGGCCTTGGACACTTCCAGGGATGGGGCAGCCACAGCTCCTCTGGGCAACCTGAGCCAGGGCCTCACCACCCTCACAGGGAAGAATTTCTTCCCAATATCTAACCTAAACCTGCTCTCTTTCACTTTAAAGCCATTTTCCCTTGTCCTGTCACTCCATGCCCTTGCCTAAAGCCTGTCCCCAGCTCTTCTGCAGCTCCTTCATGCACTGAGAGGCCGCAGAGAGTTCTCCCCAGAGCCTTTGCTTCTCCAGGCTGAATAAACCCAACTCTTTGAGCTTTTCCTCTTAGGAGAGGTGCTCCATCACTCTAATCACCTTCATGGCCTCCTCTGGACTCGTTCCAACAAGTCCACGTCCTTCCTACACCAGGGAGCCCAGAGCTGGATGCAGCACTCCAGGTGGAACACATGCTGCTTCCTACCGTGTCCCCCCCTGGAGCCGGTGTGTAGACACGGTGAAAGGAAACGGTGTGAAACTCTACCAGCCAAACAAGAGGTCAACTGTCTGTTGCTGCTTCACATTTGAGAAGATCTAAGGCCCCTCTACGTTTGCATGAACAATGCAAATCCTCAACTGACGGACTGCGTTTTAGGCAACGGGCTGGACCTTTCCAGATTTACATCCTTTCCAAAAATAAAGAAATGATACAGGAGCCATTTGTCACTTCCAGTAATTGCAAAGTGCTTCTTCCTATGGGGTGCTGGAAAAATACTAAAAAGGGCAAATGGCAGCCCCACAGATGTTACAGCGCAGGCTCCGATGCCATAAATCCATTGGCACAGCACAAAAGTCACAACAGTTTACAACTTTTATTTTATTTTAGCTTCTCTCTTCCGGTCCAAGCATTATGTTATAAAAGGTGTTACGCAACTCCAGACACTTGAAGGTTTTCACTTCTGAGTGATTTGCCAACCCCTGTCTCTTTTCATTAAACGCATATTCCCCGAAGATGAGCCCGTTATGGAATTCCAATTGCAAGGGTCAAATAAAGACTTACTCCCCAGAGTAAGGGTGGCAAAACCCCTCCGGGAGGGTTGGAGTGTCTCTGGGAAGGTGTGAGTGCTCTGTTCTCACCCTGCTTCCTGCCTCCAGGGCCACACCAAAGCTCTGACGAAAGCCTGAGATGATACCACGTGTGGCTTAAGGACAACGCCTGGTGCTAAGGACAGATCCCAGACAAAGGTGGAAGGAAACAGGCAAAGGGAATTTACTCTTAGGCTGCTCCAACCCCGCGTTCCTTTCCGTCCTTTCATCTGTAATGTTGCGCTCTGACTAAATTCCCCTTTCCTAGAAATGCCACCGTTGCCCAATACATCCTCTTCCTCTCCTAGTGGGAAAAACGGAATTAATTCCTCAGATGTTGCTCACACACGCTGAGGATGCTGGAAGATCCTGGAATTGGCTGGGTTTTTCTGGCTGATTTTAAACAGGATCTAGTTTATAATGCCACGGCCACGTGAGCTCAGACCTCATTCCACACAGCAGGCTCTCAAGGTGATGAGGACTTTTAGGAACTGCTCAGCACCCCCCAGGACCAAAGCTTTATTACTTCCCAAATTGCCAGGAATTATTTTAGACAAAGCCATCTCATCTTACACACCAATCCTATATATAACACTGAAATATTATGACCCACACTATAGAATTCGCTATTCCTAGAAAACCTACTTTTACACCAAAATGCAAAGTAGGAAAGACTGGAGCCAACCACAGCTGCTGGGTAAATAGTGTACATTACAAAACTTTGCTGGAACTATTTTTCCTTTGAGTTGGAAATTCAATTTTATATTAAAAAAAAAACCCTATTAAAACTGGAATGTTGATTAGTATTCCTCACGAAACGTGACATTCATTTATAAACCTTGAACAGAGCTGTGTTTTCCTGTTGCAGTGTGTCAGGACTTATCACCAGCGCAGCCCAGAAACCTCCTCGTTTGTGCTGTGCTTTGTTGCTTTATGCTGACTGAGGGAACATCAAATCCTGCTCTGGACTTGCTGGGAAACTCATGGCCAGCGTTCTCTGCCAATGTTCTAATGCAGATCAGCTCAGCTTGTGGCTGGGAATGATGAAGCATAAAAATGTGTGGAGAGGATCTTTGCAGCTTTAGGCACCCAACCATCTCTAATTCACAGGTATTGGCTTGGTCCTAACACAGAAAATAAGCTCTTTTATTCCTGTTAATAACAGAGAGCGTGAATACTAATCCTTTAAGGACCGTAACTCTTTCAAAATAATATTTTTTAAAGAATTATGGTCCTTAAAATATTTATATAATAATATTTTGAAAGTGTCAGATACCTAAAAGAATAATAAAAAAAAAAAAATCCCAACCCTTAATATATTTTTAATGGATTTCAAGGATTTCTTTGTAGAAGATTAGTATTTTTCAGCTGTAAGGATTTTCTATCTCCACAATAAAGGAGTTTTCAGGAGCTTTTTTTTTTTTGGGAACATATGAAAGAGGCAGAATTTTCCATAACACAGTGGGTTCACCCGTACTGGTCTCCATTCAGGATGAAGAAATCCATAGGTTTGGCAAGTAAAGCCATTTACTCCTTATCAGTCTTAGAAATTAGGGAGTTGAAGGGAGGTACGTTTTCCATAGGAACACATTAAATACATGGAGGAAAACCAAAACAACCCAATGAAACCCAACTTAAAAACAACAGCAAAAATTCAGAGCAGGGAAGATAAAAACACAAGCAGACAATACAAGCTTTAGACAAAAAGTGCCTAAACGAACATGAAAAAATATCTGGAATATTTTAACAGAGGTGAATACATAGCAAGGAACGGAAACATCAGCCAAATATCAACTTTAACTATGGATAACAGGATGGAAAAAATTAAATGCAAGGTGTATGGAACAGAAAATTTCCTTATAATAAGGACTGCTAGAAACTGGAATACATTATCAGGGGAGAGGTGTCACTTGGGGAATTTAAGACTGGACTAGACAAAACCTGGAAAAAGCATTACAGCAAATATATATATATAAAAAAATGACTAATCTGCCTTAGAAAGAAATGACCTTAAAAGGTCTTTTCCATCTTTAATTTCTAAGATTCTATGAAATATGAGTAATGTCCCACTGAGGAACCTGGTATCTACGGCAATTCCCTAACCCAACCCTGTTTGTGTTAGAATGCAGAGCACTGCTAGAAAAAGGCTTATTACCAAACCGTGAGGGATATTTTGGGAATGGGAAGCACTAAACAGTGCCCAGTTAAGCTGAACTCGGTTGAGACGCTAACGCAGGAAGAGAAATCCTGGTTCTGAACTCGCTGGCACTTGCTTTCCTGGTGGTGGAGATGAAGTGCATCAGAGATACTCGGGTTTTGGTTGGAAAAGGGATCTGAAGCCAAGCTCCACAGTCATAAACCAGTCCCTGAAGTCTGAAAGATCCATCTGTAGTGGCAGACTGCTGGAAGGAAACCACGAGCTCGCAGTGAGTTTGCAGCCAAGGCTGGTGGCAAGGCAGAGGAGGGGATGGCAGACGCAATCAGGGGGACAAGATAAGAAGGGGGACTGTTCACGATGAAAGGATGAGTGGGGAATCAATCATCCTCTCTGCTCCTGAAACTGTGTTATAGATCTCTTTGGACAATGGGATCCACTGCTGTATCCTTTTGCTCACTAATGGCAGGGGGAAATTTTTGCCGTGACGTAACAATATTCCCAATTCTCTGTGCCTCTCTGACAGCCTCTGAGCTTCTAAGAGATTGGCAAGATATCCGTAACTTCAGGTCCTGATTGCAAAGCTCTTTTGTCCCCATGGGTCTCTGATCCCAGATTTACATTTTTTTTTTCTTATTTCAGTGCTCTGATTCTAGTTTTTACGCTATTTTTCTTGGAATTAGGGGAGGGAAGTTGGTTGGGTTTCTACACAAAAACCAGAAGTTCAAGCATCACAAGATGTTGTTCTTCTTAGGCACCAGAAGTGAAATGGAGCTGGACAGACAATATCTGCCCACCTAACTCAGCAAAAAGGTGATTCCACCGCCCTGCAGAACTGCAGGGCATCAGCTCACGTTTACTCATTTAGAAACGATTCAGCTCGGAACTGGAGGGTTTCCACAGCACCACCACACCTTGCACTGATAGGATTAAGGGGCATGGAAAATTAGGAGAGCACTTCAGAGGCTGCAGAGGCAACAACTGCAACACATCTCTGTAGCTGAGGCAGAAGAACTGTTTCTCCATGGCTGTGAAGCGGTTTTTCTTGCCTTCCTCGATTTTATTTTCTCAAGCCATCCATGAAAGGGGGAAATCTTGACCTTCTAACACCATGCAGCCTTCCCAAATAAACTCATTATTCACACTGGTTTTTTTACTGGAGAAGTAATAGAAAGTCTTTAATCCAGGGAGAGTCATCAGCTTCAACACCCACTTATTTTTGTACAGTTCCTAAAGATCATAAATTCATTCCACTACAGACCCTTGTTCTTTATTCTGTGTGCTCAGGTTAGTGATAAATACTCCCCTCCTCTAGGGGATTCAGATTAAGGAGAATCACAGAAGGGTTTAGGTTGGAAGGGACCTCTGGAAGTCACCTGGTCCAAGCCCCGCTCCAGAGAGGGTTAACCCCACCTCCAGATATTAAAGATGGCAGAGAACCTTTCCTCACTATCATTCAAGGCTCTGCCCAGGCTAAAAAACTCAGTAGAGCCTTTAAGTTTGCGACCTTTGACCTGAGTTTGTTCCCTCAACATCGTCTCTCCCAAGTTCCTGTGGATCTTGCAGCTTAAGAAGAAAATCACAACTACAGATGCGGCAATTTTTACTTGGAATCTTGGACCAGTCACTTGAATTGGGTACTTTTAAATGGAAGTTTTTATTCCCTTGAAAATCTCAAAATAAAAAAAAATTGAAAAGCAGTGAATCATCCACATTTTACTTGGCCTCACACGCAACTAACACAACTAAGAGGAACAAGGGCTCAAGAAAAACAGAGGAACAGTGAGAAATACTCCTTTGAGGATGAACTATAAATAACAGCATCAAAGTGACCCAGAAGGGGTTTCAAATTCTCCAGTGAAGTGGCACTGAGACATAAATGCCATTTTTAATTTGTTAAATAAAATTGCTACGAAGGAGCACGGAGGAACTGCTGACGTAATTCTACATGCACTTTTTGTATCACATCACCACGTTCCAGCATTTAAAGGGTGGTTCCAAAGAAGATGGAGGCTCCTTTCTCACGAGGAGTCACATGGGAAAAGATGAGGGGCCTTGGGTACAAATTACTCCTGGGGATATTCCAACTGGACACAAGAGGAAAGTTTTTCACTACGAGAACAATCAGCCATTGGAACAATCTCCCCAGGGAAGTGCTGGATTCCCAAACACTGGACACTTTCAACATTCAGCTGGACAGGGTGCTGGGCTGCCTTGTCTAGACACTGCTTTTGCCAAAAGGTTGGACCAGATGATCCCTGAGGTCCTTTCCAACCTGGTGCTCTGTGATTCTGTGGATTGAGAAATTAAATCAGCTGCTGTTTGCTTACAGCTGAGGATACATGAAGATCTGCTGCCACCTATATATTGGGTTTTTTCCTGGATTAATTAAAACCAAAGTTATTCCAAAAACAAGACATACAGACTCTGGGTAGGTATGCAAACCCTACAGCATGTTATACTTTATGAAAGAACCCCTCACGCCATGGAAAAGAATATAATCATGGCATAAAGAACTATCATTGACCCAAGAGACCAAAAATTTCTGTTCCTCCTGTAATTATTTCTTTCATTAAAACATGTGAGTCAAAATACTGTGCATCTGCATTTCCCTGGGATATTTTGTATTCCTGACCACTCAGTTTCTAAGTATTTATTCAATAACATTCAGCTTATCTTCTGAAGCATGGCAGTGGTTTTACTTCAGTTTTTTTTCTCCAGGATGCCTTTACCCTGGCTAGGCTACACCAGCACTTTCTGCATGTGAAAGAGAATGAGAAAGTAATGCAAATGAAAGGAAAAACACGATTTATCTTTAATTTTCTATAGGAAACAAAACTGGAATTGCAGATTCTGTGAATGAACCAGCTGTGGTCAGTCCTATGGAGATTTACAGCTACTCATCTAAATACTTAGATTAGCATTTATGTCAGAGGTGTCAGGTAACAGAGGATGGAAGAGGAACCACACTGATATCCACTCACACATTGTAATTTTTCATGCCTCAAAATGCTCAAGCACTCTGGCCAAATCCTGAAAGGCTCTCAAACACTGCAGGATTTGGCTGAAGGGACAGAAAACTCTTTTAAGATCCAGGCCTTATATTGTCAATGCTTCTTTGGAGTCTCACTTCCACTCCCTGTTCCCTCCACTTAACTTCAGGAGTATCAGCATCCTGCTGCTTTCTGTGAGCGTTTCCAGGAGCTCAGAGCGCAGCAGGAACTCAAAATGCTCTGCTGGCTTTAACTCAAAGCAGCTGGTAGGAGTATATTCCTCTGGAAACACATTACATGGACTCAGCTTAGGAAAGAGCTCCCTCTGCTGCCCTCGCTGAGACCAAACCGGCCCTCTGAAGGAAGGGAACTATTTCAAACCGCTTCCTGCAGCAGTGGAGCTCAGGATCACAGCATATTGCACCAGGTGGGGCAGTGGGGCACCCAGCTACGGTCCGGTTTCTCCTTTTCAGGTCCCTCCACGATTACTGCACAAGGTTTGGAAATGTCAGCTCAGTGCATCAGTACAGCTGAGTGAATCACAGAACCACAGAACCCGAGAATCATTAAGGTTGGAAAAGACCTCTAAGGCCATCTGCTAACCCAGCACTAAACATTGTCCCCAGGGGTCACAATCATGTGCCTTTTGAACACTTCCAGGGACGGTGCCTCTACCACCTCCCTGGGCAGCCTGTTCCTAATGCCTGACCACCCTTCCAGTGAAGAAATTTTCCCTAATATCCAATCTAAATCTCCCCCAGCACAACTTGAGGTCATTTCCTCTGGTCCTGCCACTTGTTATCTGGGAGAAGAGCCCAACTCCCACCTGGCTCCATCCTCTTGTCAGGGATTTGTAGAGAGTGACAAAAGCCTCCTTTTCTCCAGGCTGAGCCCCCTCAGCAGCTCCTCATCAGACTTGTGCTCCAGACCCTTTCCCAGCTCCATTCCCCTTCTCTGGACATGCCCTCGATGTCTTTTTTGTCATGAGGGGCCCAAAACCAAACACGGCATTCAAGGTGTGGCGTCCCCAGTGCTGAGCACGGGGAAACAATCACTGCCCTGGTCCGGTGGCCACGCTATTCCTGATCCAGGATGCCACTGGCCCTCTTGGCCACCTGGGCACACCTGGGCTCATGTTCAGCTGCTGCCAACCCCCAGGTCCTTTCCAAATGGACACTTTCCAGCCACTCTTCCCAAGCCGCCTGTAGTGTTGTATGGAATTGTTGTGACCCAAGTGTTGTGAAGTTAGCACAGGAGTTTTCTTGGTCAGACATGGTCTTCCCAAAGAGTTTTATCCAGGTCACTGTGCCTTTGATGCTCATAAATAATGGACTATATATTGCTTATCAAATACCAAGGATACAATTATTCTTCTCAGCTTTGTTGGGGAGCTGCCAAAGCCCACTGAAACTGTGTTCTCCACCTCAAATAATGCTGAGTGTGAGGTAATAAAGCATCCTGAGACTGGAAAGGATAAAGCAATGGGTCAGCACTACCTTACACACTCGGTCAATCCCTATCAAACGAGAGCTGTGTGGAGTCAGATCCCATTGCTCCTGCCTCCACATGAGACTTAATAAATCCTTCTGGAAGCAGAACATCAAAGATGGATCTGCAGGCACCAGTTCCAGTCCAGCAACAGTTGAACAGCCACCGCCTGACATAACTCAGCCTTCCAGTAAAATATATAATGGAGAACTTCCTGTGAGTTTTCAGGCCTCAGACTGTAGGACTTTGGCCTGTTACTCAACAATCATGTGCAAATGAAGTTAGCTAGTACAGTGTAATGCTGGTGGCTGTTTTCAGTTGCTTTTGGTTCCAGACAGGAAGCAAGTGCCACTCCTGGCCCATTTTTAGCTCCAGTAGATCCCCAGTTTGTTCAATTCTAACATAAAAATGAAGAGACCTAATACGTAACTGCTTCCTTCTCAACAGAGCCTCAACACACAGAGCACCTGAAGATTTATAAGAAATTAAATTGGAGAACAAAATAGCAATAATGATTTTTAAAAATCTGAGTGCAGTTTTAGAGAATTAGCAAGTTTTTGCAGCACTTCAAAAAAAGGGCAACAAAACCTGTCCGCTGTTAAATTCAGTAAAACAGAAACACTGCTTTAGGACCCATGGAAAGGGATGTGCCTTAAGCTTATGGAGCAGCAGGTGATATAAACTGAAAGACATTTCTACCAATTCTAAAACACACTCGCCTCCAGCCCTGCGACAGAACGAGAGCAACCCTCAGGGTGCCTGAGCCTTGTGCATCGTTTTACTCCCGACATCTGTGTGCCCTGTAGGATGCAGCTTTCTCTCCACCTGCTCCAACCTTCCCATCTGTAGTAGGGGCAGAGCAGCTGATACTCAGCCCATGCTCAGTGGTGTTTGAGCACTAGTGATGATCAGTGCTGGATAATGAGGCAGCAGATTTTTATCATGCGGATTTTATATCCCCATGGAAAGGGCACAGTTGCCCTGCACTGCTCAAATCCAGAGCACCTTCAGCGCTTCAGAATTCCGGGGTGGTTCAACTCTCATGGATCGACTCCTCATGAAGCTTTTCAAAACCCAACCCAAGGCACAGCCCCACTACAAAGCCAGCTTGGAGATACCCCAGTCTGGGTCCTACTGCTTAGGAACCCCCAAATAAACAACATCCCATGCCTCCCACTCCTAAATTCTGCACAGAAAGAAAAATATATTAAAAAAAGATCCATTAGAAGTATAAGATGAAGAAAAATATGTATTTGGAGCTCACAGGAAATTCTTCTAAAATTTCTATATCAACGTGAGTTAATGAAGGATAATAAATTTGTTTTAACTTAATATTCTTACAAATATTCTTACCTGTGGCCTGACAACCGACTCTCACTTTTCTTGAGGGATCTTTCCTTCTTCTCTCTCCCAGACCCTGAATGTCTGTGAGGGGCACTCACTTTAAGGCTTTTTTCACCGCTCTCTGTACCAAAGCTTGGAACTGATTTTCTTTCCTCTGTCCTGGTCCTCTCTCTCTCAGACAGCAGTCTGCCAATAAAGTCGTCTGGATCTTTGGGGACGTTCCTTAGTTTTTCAGAGGCTGAACTCGTGTGGGAGCCTGGCACAGTCTTTGATGCAAACTCTGCGTTTACTTGCGTTGGAGATCCTTTGCTTTCCTGAAAATCAGTGCTCGGGGCTCTCAGGTCATGTTCTTCATGCTCTTCACCCTTGAGCTGTGCTGAGCTGCTTATGCTGGTGGATCTTTTTGAAAGCCTCCTTTTTTGGAGATCCTGGAAATAAGAGCCATTGAAAACCAGAGATTAAAATTTTACTGTCTCTAAATAAACATGAAAAGCAAAGGAAAGCTCTACCACTAACTTCTGGGCTAAGCAATTTGCTTATTATTAAGAATCAGGTTATAGAGTAAATCTGATTTTTTAAAAAATTGAAAATGAATAAAACCATACTTAAACTTTACTTAAATTTTGAACAGTATTAAAGAGGACCTATACAATTAAAAACTGCTTTCTTTTACCCAATGGCATCAATTAAATACTTCCTAAAACCTTAACTTTGGGGTTATATCCAACTTAAGAAACCAAGACATATAAGACATTTTACTGGAAAGATTGCCCACCACAGGTATCTAGTCTTTATTTCCAAATCAAAAGATATTTAGAAAAATCCAACTAATTAATTCAACTTCCGTATGCTCTTCAGTATCATCTAAATTATATACTTAGAATATTTAAATTTCTCATTATTGCAAGCTTAATTTTACACAGGGAAAGTCCCTGTCTATATAAAGGCAGCATGAAAGAAAAAAAAAACAGGCCAGAGTCTTTTAACTGTTTTGAAAACATTTATTGCTGGAATATGGTCTGATGATTTGACCCACTCAGAAACATTATTTCTAACTGAAAGTAGTTTTCAGTTCCAAACTGCTACTGATTAAATCGGAGGTTTTGGAAAAACCTGAGTAAAACAGATACTGTGAAGGTAAAAAAGCAATTTTCCCAGGAAAATGGAAAACCCAATCCATCATCACAAGTTATCAAGAATGGGAAGGATTTATAAAGGAACTGGTGACCTAAATCATAGACATGCAGAGGGTAGTTGCCTGCAGTGGTTATACCTGAAACAGTTTGAATTTCTGAATTAACCAGAACGATTTCCCTAACTTACTACATCTTTTCAGCCTGTGGATTTACTGGATTAACATGCAGGAGTCATTTCAATATTATTATTTTCAATAAATTTTACTTTATTGGAGAAGGTTAGATAAAAAAATCCATGGCAAGCCAAATATTTTGTTGGGAATCACCTCTGGTGAACTTGCTACTGGTCCAGCCATCATTCCTCTGGCAATGAGACCAGACCTGAGCTTTGACTTCTCCTTCACTGTGGATTTCGTCTCCTCAGAAATCGTTGCTGCTTTTAAATCTTCTTGACTACCTTTTAACTTCTTATCCCCCTCAGAGGGTAAGTGGCTGTTGTGTATTGTCCCTGGGTGGCACTTCTCACTTCTGTGCTGATGTTTTCTGCATGAAGGAATTTTATCCAGTGGGTTCTCAACATCATATCTACAAGGAAGAGAGAGGAAGAGCTTGAAACAGGAAAATAATGCACAATTAAGTTAATGAAGATATCTACTTGGCTAAGTAAAGCACTGCTGTCAAACTAAGTTATATTTTATCTAGAAATGACACTCAAATATGGGGCTTGGAACAACCTGGGCTAGTGGAAGGTGTCCCTGCCCATGGCAAGGGGCTTAGAACTGGATGATCTTTAAGGTCCCTTCCAACCCAACCCATTCTGGGATTCTCTACAGTAACAGAAAGTATAAAAATACACCATACTAGAAAGGTCCCATTCCTCCTCCATCTGTTTGAAAATTTGTTAACACTTTTGCCAACATCCTCTGTCATCATAAAACTGACCCCTTTCACTCTTTGTTCAGACATACAACATTTATTTTAGTTCTAAAAGAAAGGCACTTTTGTAATGGAATTCATGAGTAGTTCCCAGTTCACTGACACGTGTTTTGTGTCAGTTGATAAATTTATATTCTGTGTAACCCCAAAATGTTAGTGTTCTTCATGATAACTATCCCTGAACTTGTTTTTCATTCTAGGATGGCATCCTCCATCCTAATTCATAGAAAAGCAATTCCATAAGTTGAAACATATTCTACCACAAAAATATTCCTTTTATTTAACCAGGTAAAAATTGGGGTTAGATGTATGTCTCGTGTTGTGAGAACACAGTGCTTATGTGATCTGAAGAGAGCATGATCCATCCCTGGTAGCATGATCTGCCTCTGGAATCATTAGGAAATCTGAGGACTGTTACATCAGATGGATCCAGGATCATGTAACTCCTCATTGCCCTAGGGCACAGTGTATTGGCTCAGAACAGACATTCAGAAAAACCTCCAAGAGGTAAGTTAAAAGGAAAGCAAATTCATTAATAAGGAAGCAGTACAGAGCACCTCTCTGTTTACACCTTCCACCCCTGAAAGTGTCGTCAAAAATTATCCAGGTAGCTGAAATTAAAAATAACTTCAGGCACTGGCTGGTTGACTGTGGCAATCCCTGATTTTTTCCTTGTCCAGAGGGAATGGAAATGACAAGGAGGAGCACAGAGCTGTGCTTTAACGGGGTGTTTCCCTGACTGTCTCATTTTGTGGGACGAAATAGGATGTGGCTGCGACCGCTCATCAACCTGTCCATGGCAGTCCTTGCTACATCAGTTCTGCAGCCATGGGACAAAGGGGAATGGATTTAAACTGGCAGAGGGCAGGTTTAGACTAGATAAGAGGAAGAAATTATCCACTGTGAGGCTGGTGAGGCCCTGGCACAGGTTGCCCAGAGAAGCTGTGGCTGCCCCATCCCTGGAAGTGTTTGAGGCCAGGTCGGAGCAACCTGGGCTAGTGGGAGGTGTCCCTGCCCATGGGACAGGGACAGTTTCAGGTCTATGACAGCAAGAGAAGACACATAAAATCCCACAGGATTTAGAGGGAAACCAACAAGGCAATACAGGAGTCAGCCCTGCCTGGAAGTGGCAGCGTTCAGTGTGTGACTGGGGAACATGTCCAAGCTTACACACACAAAAGACTGGTCACTTCTAGTTTTCACTTCCCAATTTCCATTCAATGTGACATTTTGCCTTCCCTGCCCCAGAGATGAATTGGGTTTGTTCAGACTGAAACAGAGAAGGTTTAGGGGTGACCTAACTGTGGCCTTCCGGTACCTGAAGGGAGAGCACAGGAAAGGTGGAGAGGGACTTCTTACAAGATCAGGTGGTGACAGAACAAAGGGGGAAACTGAGCAGGTTTAGATTACGTATTAAAAAGAAAATCTTCCCTGTGAGGGTGGGGAGGCCCTGGCACAGGTTGCCCAGAGAAGCTGTGGCTGCCCCATCCCTGGAAGTGTCCAAGGCCAGGTTGGACAGGGCTTGGAGCAACCTAGGCTAATGGAAGGTGTCCCTGCCCATGGCAGGGAGGTGGAATGAGATAGTCTTTAATGTCCCTTCCAACCCAAACTATTCCATGATTCCATGATTTCCTATGAGGGGGCGTCAGTGCCATTTCATTGTAGAGGGAGCGCGGGGGCCAGTTCGTGGTGCTGGTGCTGCTGTGCCCTCACAGAGCAGTGTCAGGGACTCCTCTGCAGGAGAAATCCATAAAGAGAAAGAAAAAGAAGAGGGAAAAAAAAGAAAAAAAGAAAAGAGGAAAAAAGCTAGTTCCTTTGCCCTGCCTCCTTTTCAAGTGTTGCTTCGGAGCTCAACTTGAAACATCTTGGCTTTCTTCCCCTATTAAAAATGAGTTGGTGATTTTTTTTTCAAGCACTGACACTCAGATTTAGCTGCTTTGAACATGTTGTGTTTAGGATGAGGAATAAAATCCAATTAATTCCCTAGCAGAGGAGGCTGAGAAGGCAAATTATACTTTTGTGTCCATTTTAAAAGCTCTCTATGGAGGCACAGGGCTGTTAGTTCTCCTTGAGGCACTAATACATGAAAAACTTGGTTTCATACTCTTTTCAGGTTTTCTGCAAGATGAAAACAACTGTACCTACACTATTTGTACCAATACTGCATTTAAAACATTAAGCTTTGCTTCTGACTATGTAAAGCACGAATATACCTCTAGTTTGAGCGTAGGTGCTTCGTTTCACATCCAAACGTGCTTCAATGTGAGTATTTCCAATTTATAAGGCTTAAGAGCTCAGATTGCTATGTCTTTCAGTGACTGAAAGATGTAATTGAGATTATCAATCTTCGTAATTGGTAGAGAACATAAAAGACCATTTTTGAAGGGTGGCTTGCACAGGAGATTTTAATAATCTGTATACTTAAGCTTCGTGCTACTGAGATGATTAATAGAAGGTAATGTAGGTATAAAGGACAAAATTTTTAACACTATTTCCCTTAATTTAAAAATAAGTGAAGACACAGGACAAAGAGAAATAAATCAGATTGTACCTGGAAGCTTGAGGTTTGCTTTCATCAAGTGTAATGGCATTCCCAGGCACACGATCCTCCTCCAAGAGGTCAAGTGGATGGGATGTTGAGCTCTTACTTTGAGGAGTTGACAGAGTAGAACTGGAACCAGTGCTCCTGGAAGTCCCACGGTGTTCGAGGAAGTAATTAGTAATAATTTCAAGAAGTGTTTTCAGTGGGTTCTCCTTTGCCTTTCCCAAAAGAAAAATGGAGTTCTTGGTGACTGCTGAGACGTTTTGTTAGTCCTACTGCAACCCAAGACAGGATATTCTTTTTAATCTGTGCAGTAGCTGACCAAATTAACTATTTCCGTGTATCCCAGATGTGACTGTACAAACAACCCAGGAAAACGGAAGATGTCAGCTAGAGAATGTCAAGAGCTCGAAGGTGCTGCTGTGTTAAATGAATTAAGCATGATACAATAAAAACAATGTGTTAGAGTCATTTCTCACCCTCATTTTAGCTAAACATTGCAAAGGGTGGTAATTGTGTCAGAACACTACTTTTTTACACTGGGAGGGTTTTTTGAAGTGACTTATAACAGGACTGCCTCAAGCTGCTCAGCAAAAGCATCGTGGTACCTTAAGTCATGAGTGAACTGGAGATGGATATTACCCACTGATGTCCCTTTCATCAGCTATCCCTGTCTATATTACATTTCAAAGGATAATAAATGCTAGAACTTTAATTTTTATCTGCTGTATTGTGCATAAAGTTACCAAGAGAAACGGGCACGTAAGGGAACTTCCACATTTTGGGAAGCACCGCGTGTTCCCTCACCTTGTTCTGCTTGTACAAGGAGTGCAGATGTAGGACATTCCGAAGTTCATTCCTGTTATTGATACTGAGCTCAGAACGTGGCAGCTCCCGGTCCATGATGGTGATGGTTTTCTTCAAACCCTGAGAAGGGAAAAGCGTCAGTTACCAAACCTTTTATTCTGGATTTTGTTGGATGTAACATGAAACTTGTGCATGGCAGTAATCAGTAACCAGGTAACCCCAAGAACCTGGGCCTTAACCCCACCAATTTAAGTGGTACAACACAAGACTACTATTTTGAGAGAGAAAGCCCCAATCCCTTCCATGAAGGGTTATTGTTACAAGAAAGGATTTATTTTTCTGCAGATGGAGTGTCTGGCTCAGATTTAAGGAACTAAGGACAAGCTGTGGTAAATAAAGGATCATTATCACAGTCGGTTCTGATGTGTAGGAAAGGTCTGGAAGGAAGCAGTGCCCCTTGTTTTGACTCCAGGGTTGAAAATATGAATTTGGAGATGTGATGCAAAACATGAGATTCAGGTTTGTGTAGCACTTAATGAGACAGTGGCTCTTTTAATTTCTGATGCAAGCTAACTCGTTCCTGACACTGGGGTTCTGACATCAGCAATATTTCCTTAGGTTTGAACATAAATACAATAGCTACTGCTACCTGGAAATGTGAAGGTGCCTTTTCATCTGCTCAATCCCACACTCCCCACACCTAAGCGTGGTCCAAAGTTTCCTTTACAGCATTAAGTTTCCAAAAAAATACAATGGCCTCTTTCCTCCTCTTCTCCCCGTCTCCCTCCCCCTAGATAAATCTGCTTTCTCCCGAGTCACTACTGAAAACTGGGAGAAAGACACAGGCTACCAGTTTCTCTTAAACTGTTACCTTTTGCCTTTCCCCTCCGCACACACACCTAAATATTTGTCCTGGGAAGCTTTGCATGCTTCTTGGACAACAACAAAATTTGTCCTGGGCAGCTTTGTATGCTTCTTGTTCAAGGACAACAACAAAACAGATAATAAAAAAACAAATAAACAAAACAAAAGAAACAAACATTGAAACCGTGGTCGTTGATTTAATTTTAAGTTTCGCAGGCGCGTGTGAGTAAGGATGGGGCTTTCTCAGACCGGGAGGAAGCGGCTTCCACCGTCGGGAATAACAGGGCACTGTGGGAAATGTAGTTCAGCAACTCACCCGAGAAGCTGTTACCCTTCAGATCCGGCTCCTTTCACCCTGGAATATATTCCCCCACTCTCGGCATCCCTCCACTTTTTTTTTTTTTTTTTTTTTTTTAAGCACTTAACACTCCCCCGCCTGCCGCTCTCATCCGGGCTAAGCTGGAGAAAAATCAAGAGGAGTTACCTTTCTACTGAGAAATTCTCTCACCAGCGATGCGGCCACTTCTTCCACGAAGGAGTTGTCCATCTTTAGCCCAAGCCGTGCTCGGGGGGTTGGGGATGTTTTTCCACTTCTCCTACCGGCTCCCCGGAGCCCGGCGGCATCGCAGCTCCTCGGGGCGGCTGTGCCCGGCCGGCTCCCGCAGGGATGTCGCTGTGGAGACCATGGCATAGGAAGCCGGGAGAACTCCTCCCCCCCTGGGGGAAGGAAGGGAGGAAAGAAAGAAAGGAAGGAAGGAAGCTGGAGAGGCTTGGGGTTCGGAGGGCTGGCGGTGGAGCGGCGCGGCGAGGCGAGCGTCTCTGTGATTGCTTTAAATTTACAAAAAATAAATAATTAAATAAGTAAAAATTGAAGAGAGAGGGAAAGAATGTTCAAATCTCTGAGAGGGAACGAGTTCATGGTTATATCTGTATTTAAGAAGCGCACGTAGTTACTTGCGGGCGAAGACTCCTGTGCTAATGCAGCTTTTAGCTATATATGTTCCTTTTGTGAAAAACAAACGAACAAATTCATTAGTTAGCTTAGCGGCTTCTAAATCACAGAACCACAGAACCATTTAGGTTGGAAAAGACCGGTGAGATCATCGAGTCCAGCCTGTGACCCAGTACGACCGTGTCAACCAGCCCATGGCACTGATGCCGCGTCCAGTCTTTCCTTAAACACCTCCAGGAACGGTGACTCCACCACCTCCCTGGGCAGCCCATTCCGATGTCTAATCACACTTTCTGTGCAGAAATTCTTCCTAATGTCCAACCTGAACCTCCCCTGGTGCAGCTGAAGACCGTGTCGTCTTGTTCTGTCACTTGCTACCTGGGGGAAGAGCCCGACCCCCACCCGGCTCCCCCCTCCTGTCAGGGAGTTGTAGAGCAACAAGGTCCCCCCTGAGCCTCCTTTTCTCCAGACTGAACACCCCCAGCTCCCTCAGCAGCTCCTCGTAGGACATGTGCTCCAGACCCCTCCCCAGCTTTGTTCTCCTTCTCTGGACACACCCCAGCCCCTCAATGTCCTTCCTGAATTGAGGGGCCCAGAACTGGACACAGCACTTGATGCCTCCCCAGTGCCAAGTACTGGGGAGGAATCACTTCCTTGGTCCTGCTGGACACACTATTGCTGATACGAACTAAGCTTAATCTCTCATACTGGCTGTGTCTGGGGTGGGATATTCATCAGCTGAATCTTTCCTTTCAGGTTACACCTACCTGAGCCAGTAATATGATCAAGGCAGGGATTGTGGTGAGACTTTTGGCTTGGGGATCTGATTGGGGCACACTTTGCCCCTGGGTATTGACCCAGAACAGAGATTCCACAGCCTGGCCAGCCTCTTCCAAAACTTGACCACTCTTGGGTGGGTAAACTGTTTTCCTTATTGCATTAAAATTTCCCTTGCTACAGCTTCTGTCTGTTTTGTCTTACCCCTTTAACTGTGCCCTCTGAAGTGAATCTGGCTCTGTTTTTTATTTAACACACATTTAATAGTTGGATACAGCATATAAAAACTTTCCAAGTCTTATATTCCCTTATTGCCACCACATGATACATGGACTCCATCAAAATTCCTCTGATGAATTCCTCCAGCATCAGGTGCAGGCTGGAGCTCTCCCAGCAGCACACCTGACCTGGGGTGATGTGTTCTTTCCCCTTCAGAGTTCCCTAAACAACTCCAGATGTTTTGCGTTAACCAACTGCACAGCCTGTTGGAGATGAGATTCCCATTCCTTGAGATTCCCGTCCCCAAGGTCTTCAGAAGGATTTTTGGTTGCACTGAGTGACAGTGTCTGCCGAGGTGTGATGCTGTTGAGGCACAGGGGTGCCTGCCCACCTGACCCATATATCCCATCAACTTGATTATCCTCATCAGCTGCCAGGTCAGTGGCAGCCCTTTCCTTTAGCCCAGAAAGTCCAGCGTGGCAGCACCCAGCCTTGTGCACCTCATTACTTTTTACTTAGCCCAGCAGCTGCATCCCACCCACTGCGGTTTCCCAGCATCTCCACGGCTGCTGCAGAGGAATTCCTAAGGCTGTTAACTGCAAATTTCCTGCATATCCTTAATCTCTGCCTCAGCAGAGGGCTGCTGAGCGGTCACACTCTGGGGACATGGCACTCCTGTCTGCGTGGGTCTGTTAATCAACAGCAACTGGGGCTGCCTTACAGGCTTCTAGTTTTAATTGGTCACCAATGTCACTGCCTCAGCTTCAGGGTCCCAGTTGGTGACAGTCACTGCTCACACGGTGTGCAGTGTAATTTGTCTGGTTCAGCATCAATAGCTACTGTTCATATGCAGTCCAGAAACATTCTTCTGGTTCGGGGCTGAGGGAGATGCTGCCAGTAACGTGGCACTTCCAACCATCCAGCAAATCTGAGGTCTGGAAAGACTTCTTAAAGTTTTCTTTGAACATTGTGGTATCTGTAAATATCATTATTTTCCAGAGGGGGTAACGCTTCATGGAGTGGAATAGCTCTGGTTTTTAAAAAAGCACCTGGAGTGGGCTGACAACTTTTGATAGAGAATTTGGAATACAATGAAGTCTGATATCAGTGCAAAGTGATTAGAATACGTTTTGTATTGCTTGTATAATTGCACAGAGTGATGTATGTGCTGCAGTTTGTTGACTCCCCTTGTTGTCTGCTCTCTGCTCTGGAAAACGTAATGGTACTTAAACCTGGTGGTTTCTACACTGGTTAAGGTGACCTTTATTTCTCTAGTTAATGTTCTGGCATTTTTTGAAAAAATGCAGAACATTTCATTGTACAAAAAAAAAAAAAAGTAATGTATAAAAATGCAGCAACTTTTTGTGAACAAAAAGCATTTTTGTAAATAAGGGGATGGGTGAGTGACTGATTTGCACAGGAAAGAACTTGCCTGGTATTTGGGGTGCTGAGTAAAAAGCTGATTGACCTCCTTGTTGCCAAAGCATTTTTTAGGTCCACCGCGTTTATTTTTCTGTTGCTTGTCTTTTTTTCAGCCCTTAGCTCAATCAGAGGAGTGTGGGGAGGAAATGAGTGGAAAGCTTGAGATAGATACAGACGTCTCAGAGCTCTGAATACACACAGAGCCACAGAATAGAGAGTAACTTCCCAGGACAGTAGTTGGATATAAAGTTTAATGAGGAGACGGGACAGACTGCACTGACCACGTGCAGAAAGACAGATGTACTGACAAGCCCTGGCTGCACACACCCAGCCCCTTCTAACTCCTTACCTTTCTATTTACATGTAGCTAATCTTTCCAAAAATACCCTGATCCTTAGCTTCTCCTTTCTTTGGGAGTAAAGAACTTACTTCTTAGTAAGTTCTGAACTATCCTGTGTCGTATAAACCTCCTCCTCTGTCCAAAGGGTGCTCAGAAGAGCCCTTTTGTTGTACTGTTGATGTTTCTTCTGTGACAGCCCTGGGAGGAGATGCTGCTGGGGCTCTTTTTCTCCAGGTAAGTTGTTGGGGTCCCCTTGCCTGTTCAGCTGTGATAGCTCAGAGTAGCCAGGGCATGGTATTACTCAGGTTCTCCCGTTTGCCATTCTCTCTCTGGGCTTCTTTGTGAAGATGAACCTTTTCTCACACAACCTGAGAGCTCTTCCTCCCTGCAGGTTTCTCTTCTCTGGGATGAACAAGCCCTGTCCCCTCAGGAACCTCTAGTAGGACACATTCTCCAACCCCTGCCCATCTTGGTGACCCTCTGCTGAACTCAATGGTCAATGTCTTCCAGTTGGTCAATGTCTTCATGCCCCATCGGGTGCCAAAAATGTGTGTGACATTTCACAGACACGAATCAGGGAGATGTGATCTAAACTCCCCAGAGCCGTGGGGGTTAATAATTCCCCTCAGGCATTTTTCCTTGATTAATCGGCAATGCTCCATTTAATAGAGCCCAGGATGCTGTGAGCAGCCTTTGCTGCCAGGGCACAGTGCTGACTGGTGTGCAGGTTGCTGACTGCCAAGACCTCCATGTCGTTTTCCACAGGCTAGTCCAAATAACCACCATCTCCTTCATGCATGTGTTCCAGGAGGACTCGTCTCATCATTTCCCCAAAAACTGCAGGGAAGCTGACCAGCTTGTTGATCCCTGGGTAGAACTTTTGGCCTCTTTTTGAAGACAAGGTACAGCACTCGTCTTCCATCTCCCTGGAACTCCACAACTGCTGAAAGATGACAGAGCAGCCTTGCTGTCATACCAGTCATGTATGTGAGAGAAGCAGCCCTTCTTTTAGCCCTTAAAGTCTTCTGCAGGCATGAACTCTGAGTGAGCTCTGGCTTTTCTGGCACCGTCTCCGTATGCCCTGGCAGTGTTTCTGAGCTCCTCCGTTGTAACCTGTGATCCCTCACAGAGCTCTGGTCATACAGGCCTCTTGTGTTGATGTGCTCACAGTCTCCCTTGACCCATGGGAATGAGCATTAAGATGCCAGACCCCAAGGGAGGGGCTCTAAAATGATTCGGAGTCCTGATCACAACTAATGTGGGCGGATATACCATGCTACTCTAGAAGACTGGTTTGATTTTTGGCCACTTACTGAAATGTCTTTGGAAACAGGATGAAACTGGCCTCTGAGGCATCATGAAGAAGCTGGAACAGGTTGCCTAGAGAGGTGGTGGATGCCCCATCACTGTAAAAATTCGAGGTCAGGTTGGACAGGACTCTGAGCAACCTGGTCTGGTTGAAGATGTCCTTGCTCATTGCAGGGGGCTGGACTAGATGGCCTTTAAAAGTGTCTTCCAACTCGAACTGTTCTCTGATTCTATGACACTTGTCTTCCTTGGAATTGCCTCGGACCAACCTTTGCCTTGCTGGTCCCTTCCACCTCAATTCTGTAAGTCTCAGGGTGTGTATTGACAGTACAGATGTACGTGAGTGGATTCAAAGAGGTTTTCTGAATGGTGTGGTAGCATCTTGATTCACTAGACTCTGTGGTGAACCAGATTCCTTTCGGCTTTTTTTTTCCTAAAAAAAAAAAAAAAAAAAAGGAAAAAAAATAAATTACTGTATGTAGCTATAATTCTACCCTACAATTTAAATCTCCTTTCTTTGTGTTGCCTCATATAAAGGATTGATCTTGCATGTCGGCATTATATAGATATAATTTTCTCTTCTTTGTGATTCATGTTCTGTTACTCACATGAATAATTCTTTCCTTGTTCTCTACATTTTTTTTTCCAAGATAAATTATTTCATGCAACAGTACTTGAAGTGCTCCATTTTAAACATTAAATTAACCTTCGATATGAGACATAGATCAGCAACACTATACTAGGAAAGAATATCTATTAAATAATTGACAGATTCTTTTAAAGCAGTGCTTAAGCTCTTGAAGGCTGTGACACCCACTTCAATTTACAGCATCTGGGATTGAGCAAAATGATGCATTTAGCTTGAACTTGGCTCATTAGTGCAGGCACTCATTAGAAATAATTCCGTTTCAGTTCTGCGACTGTACATTTTATTTAAAAACGTAAAGCAGTTTGTATTGACTGTGAACAGGAGTATAGGAAATTACTACTGAGATACTGGAAAAAAAGTGTGAAAATACATAGTAGGAAAGAGTCTTGCTCGAGGAAGCTTGAAAGGCTTTGGAAATGTCCCCAGGTGGTTGCTGTAGGAAGCTTAGTCCTGTACTTTGACCATCACCTGGAGGTGGCATTGCTGTGTTTCTGAGCACGGATGCTCCCTGCTCGTGTCCTGGCTGTGAAGTCTCCTTTCCAACCCTGAGGCAGTGCGGCTTATTAATGAGAAGTTATTTCAAAATACAAATAAATCGTGTCCACGGGATTCCCTTTCCCCAGACGCTGACTGATGCCCTCACACAAATCCAGCAGGCTGGTGGGGCTGGATTTGCCCTTGAAAATATGTACCAGTTCCTTCCAAATAGAGTGTATTTGTGCATGTGCTTGAAATATATTCTTATTCTTCACTGAAATTATGGACTCTGTCACTGCCAAGGAGGTCACTCGCAAGCCCATAATTCTGAGATGCTTTCTGGAGCCCTTCTGGAGCTGGGAATTGTGTCGGCAGCACTGCAGGCCTCTGGGGGGGCAGCTGTTTGGAGGGTGGGTGACCTGCCTTTGCCAGCAGCTTTGCAGATCCATATTTGAGAGAATGCAGCCCAGTTCTGATGGTTTCATCACTTGGGTCCAGTATTTGTTATGCATTGAAGTTGATTCACTATAAAGGATGTCAGAGGTGTGGGAATCTTCCCAAGGTCTTTTATCAAAAGAGCCCAGGTCAAGAAATTCACTGAGTGTTTTTTTGCCTACCCCCAAGTGCTCCTGTTACACTGTCTCCATCAAGCAATCCTGTTTTTTTGGCTTTTTTTTTCAATTCCCTAGCTGGCCTCCTGCTTTTAATGTTTTTCAAGAACTTCTTACTATGAAGTTGAGTATCCGTTGTCAGGTGCTCTTTAAATTAATTTCCATCCTCTTAATTTCTTGTTTAGATTTGACCTGCCATGTTTGATGCTTTTCTGTTCTCTGCATATGGGCAAGCTTTCCACTTTTTTAAATGCTGATCTTTTCCTTCTGACAGACTTCTTAACTCCCTGTTGAGCCAAGCAGGAATTAATTGGGATTTTTTTCTTCTTTTTTTTTCCTTTTGGTCCATGTTTTATCTGCCCTTCTAACCCAGAATTCTGTGTAGTCCTTCAGTTGTTTGTAGATGTGATAGTTCTTACCTCTGGGGCTGTTCTTTTCATGTTTTTTTCTTGTCTAATAGCCTTGTTTTTACGTTGTTCCATTTCTTCCCATTTTTTATCTAGTGCTTTTTTCACTCACCTGCTCTTGTCTGTAACAACCTAACTGTGTTGTGAAAACCACTAAAGAGCATCTCTTCCCGTGATTCCACTTGAGCTGGTTTCAAGAACCACTTGAGTCTAAATCCAAAACAGCATCTTTCATGTGGATTCCTTTACAGGTTTTTCTAGAAGTTTTGGGTTTGCAGCTCTTGCTGACAAATCACCCACCCATTCTGTGTGTAGGTGATTTAACTCCTCTTGTTGCTACCAGTCCAGTATTTACACTTTCTGTGCTCAGCATTTCATGATCACTGTCATCGCCCTGATGGGGATCAGCAGTGTCCTGTTCCAGTGCTAAACCAGAGTTAGATTATGGGATTCCTAACCCCAAGGATTCTTCCACGCTTGCCTATTCCTTTAACATCTTCATGCTGTCACACTACAAATTCTCCAGCTCCCGTTGTTTGACTGGAGCACATTTTGCCTGTTTGAGGCTGCTGCAGTCCCAGCCCTGGGTTCAGGAAGGTGGATCCAGTGCTCCACGCAGCCGCATCCTTCCTCATGTCTCCATTCTAGGTCAAAACCTCTTCCATTCGTGTAGAACATCCCCATGGCGCTGATTTACCTTCCTCTGGGACACATGCTGTGCCAACCAGCTAGTCCCTGTTTGCACACCCTGGCCACTTCATGTTTGTGGGTGTAAATGAGGTGACAGGTCTGATGGGAGCCTGCTCTGCCATCTCCCTCCAGAGAATCTGTCATTTAAAGAGGAGACTTGCAAGTATCATCTTGTTGGCTGTGTTTGTCAGACCTATCTTCATTTAACTGTTAGAAATCAGAGGGAGAAATGACTGGAAGAGTAAAAACAATAACAGCAAGAAATTTCGTAAAGCTTTTCAAGGATGGGATGTTAAACTGATGCTTAAAAGCTATTACACTGCTTTTCTGCTCAGGACTGCTGCTGTAGATCACTGCTGCAAAAATCAGCCTGTCAAAATTATACGTGAAGAATGCACTCTTAAGGAAAAACACACTAAAATACCACCCACCCTCTGAAGACTTCAGTATCAAGGTCACTTTCTGCTGGTGTGTTGACTGAAACCAGCAGAATCCACAAGTGGATTCTTTTTATCTGGCTGTGTATTGTTCAGTAAGTGTATTATTAAATCAGAATCACAGAAGCATGGAATGGTTTGGGTTGAAAGGGACCTTAAAGATCATCTAATTCCAACTCCCTGCTATAAGCAGGTACACCTTCCACTAGTCCAGGTTGCTCCAAGCCCCATCCAACCTGGCCTTGGACACTTCCAGGGATGGGGCAGCCATGAAGTATGACCCCTGATGAAGCCAACTTACTGGCTGTAGTGGCTGGAATTCCTTTTTCCTGCTCTTTAGGTCCTCTCCTGCTGACCTGCAATCCCTCTCCAGGTGCTGACCATCTATTGTTGGCCCTAGCATCAAACTGGTAGGAATGGGATGGATTGAAATTCCCCTCTCCCATCAACTTTAGTTCAAAGCCCTTATTATTGTTGTTATAGTCCCTGTTATTAAAACAAATCAAAAGACTTGTTTTAATAACTGACATGTTGGAGATGGTTTGGATTCCTCCAGTGTGGTTTGGCTAATATTTTCTTAAGAACTGTTTTGATGTTGGATTAAAAAGCTGTTTCATTTTGTAAAAAGAAAAGGCATGGCACCGTGCTTTTTTTTTTTCCCTCCACATTCTTCACTCCCAGTCAATTTAAGGAGGATTGGGAACAAAGGACAGGGCTTCAAAAACCCTTCACTTCTGTACTGCCTGGTAGCCTTGGCTGGTTCTCTAAAGGTCTGCACAGTATTTCAGAGTTACAAACAACAAGCAAGTAATCACAGGGTTGCCAGACCCAGTTTGAAATACAGTATCACAGTCCTTTGTGTAACTGATAACCTGTGAGTTACGGCATTGTTTCAGTCTGGAACTTCATCCATCTTTTTGTCTCTCTCCCCTGGTAAAGCAGTCCTGCTTTAATGAGAACCTCAGCTTTCTGCTACAGAAAAGGTACGAAACACAGGTAGGAATTAAATTTCTTAGAAGCACACAAGTGAAAGCCAACAATATGTGCTTGGCTACCACTGAGTTTTATAATTGCCTCTGAGGTCTTGAGAGGAAGGAGCTGTGTAATTTATAATATTGTTGTAATATTTCATGTAGGAATATGATGGATGCCTTGTTCTTCCTGAGCCCTGTTGTTAAGGAACTGCTGGAATCCTGAAGCAGATCTCGCTGTTAACTGTACTCCTGTGTGCAATTACATGTGTGTCTTCTTTTGTACAATGTTGTTATTAGTATCCTAATGTCAGGTTGTCGTATTCCTGTGAATATTGCATTTTAAACAGCTAAAAACTAATCTAATCAAAATCTCTGGGACTGTTTGCTAATGCAAATGTTGAGGAGCAAGAGTCAGAGACCGTTGTCTCACCTTAATACTTGGAAAATAGTTATGAGCAAATGTTTGTCATTATCCTTTTGGAAATACGGAATCAATACAACTGAACAGCGGGACTGTACTTGGGGCATTCACACAACACCTGATAACAGCAGCTTTGTTGCTCGCTGTTTGTGCAGCCCTTACACAGCAGCTGATATCCTAGTTTTCCTGTATTCTCCCCTTTTTTTTTCTCCATCCTGTCCTACTGGATGAGTGTCCTGATGTCTCCTGAGATTCTTACAGAACTCTGTTGTCCTACTATGTTTAAAGCAGAAGAGAACACAGAACATGGATGGATGCATTTCTTATCAGCCAACCTCTCTTCCCTGCAGCCTATTTTACGTGACTGTGCTTAAACCAAACTTTTTTTTCCAGTTTGTGATCTGCATTTTTGGTTTTCTAGAGCAGTTGTGCTTCCTGAGACCATAATACTGTGGAAACAAGCTGCATTGGCTTGAATCTCTTTGGTAACTTGGATGTCTTCCTTCGGGTCCTGAAATTATGACACTCTTGATCTGAACTGAAGTTCATTAGTTGAAAAGACATTTCCATGCCTTGAGTCTCTGGATTCACAGGCAGACCACAATGGCATATCTCTCAAATATTCATCTAATACCATCATTCTTCTTCATCTAAGAAGCTCTTTCATCTCATGTCCATGCCTGGGCTTTGTCCAAGGACCTTAAGTTGTCAACTGCGGCCTTGGGCTTTACCAGATGTGGATCTTCTGCTCACCAGCTGGTCCAGCTGAAAGTTTAGCAGCAAAACTCAGCGTTGACATTCCCTGTTGAAGCACCCACAGTCCTGGTGCCTCCATTGCTTGCACCAGGACCTGCAGATGTCTGTGGTTGGTGGTCTGCTCTTCAGCAGCCAACACTTAGGTCACCCTCAGACACAGAACAGAGATCTCACACAAAATATGAAAGATCAGGGTTTAACATAAGGTAGAGACTGTGGTGGTGAGGCACAGGGTCAGTCAGACGAGGGTGGTGACCTGTTCACACGTGGCAAATCCCATTTATTTCCCCCTTTCCCCATACACTTTGATCTCTTCCTTTTTCCACTCCTACATCCTCCTAAATGAATGACCCATCCTTAATTACCTTTTCCCCATGGGTTTAGTGTATCTTCATCCAAATTTAGTATTTCTGAAAGTTACTCAGGTCATTCAAGCCTTATGTGGATAGCATTACCTGGGTCCTGGAGGTCTTGAAAGATCCTGGTCCCTAAATGATACCCCTGGAATTTGCCCATCCCTCACATAACTTCCCCCTTCATCATATGTTAAATCCACCCATCCTTCACAGCACTGTGTATCATTTTCTTCACTTTTTCACTCCGTTATTTATGTTCAGCAGTTTCTTATGTTGTGTCCAATAGTTTTTTGCAGTCTATTCAGTTAATAAACGTCAGCCCAGGGCTTAACAAAAGCACTGCAAGTTTGGTGGTCACATAATTGTTTTTCCCTCTCAGAGATCCAGAGAAACTGATAAACTCCATGGGAACATTTCACTGCTTCTGAATGGTCTCCAGTACCTGCAATATGGCTGTGTGGAAAATCAAGAGTATATTTTGCTATTTAAATAGGAATTGGCACTGCTGTGAGGAAAATAATTAACTCCAAACCAGCAGTGAACAATAGCATCCTTTGGCTCATAGACTGAGAAATAAACAAAATGCAGAATAAATTACGGGGACAAAACACATGCGCTGACTGCCAAGTCGATTTTCAAACACCCTTTTTCTCCTTTAAGATTTTTTTCCCCTAAGATACAACATATGTTTAATACAAGAATATGAATCAGAAGAATACAAGAGATGTTTTATTTTTCTGTGCATATCATCGCCAATAAAATAAATTGTTGCCTTGTCCCTATCACACTTTCACTGGCTTTGATGGATTTTGTAGGGCTCCTGTTCCAGACTAGCCTTGCTCTTTTATCTCCTTTTAAAAACCTTACCTTTAAACCACTTCTTGCAGAATCCAGTTGTTCTGATCAAACCACCACAATATCTCAATCAGATATAAATAAGAAATTTTGATTTGATATTAAGATCCCCTTTCTTTTTTTTCCCTTGGGAGAGGATTTTAGGAAGGGCTCAAGAAGATGGAGCAATCCCAAGACCCTACCTCAGGATCCTTTCAGACGCCTTTAAAGCTGTTAAGAATGAATCTAAGTGCTCTACTTCCTAAACTTTTGCCCTCAAATTTCTCAGTCCATCTCAAGCTTTTCCTCCTCCCGTGGGTTTTGAATTCAGGTATGAATTGATCACCATCATCTCAGGCCAAATTGTAGCTGATCTGTTTGTTTTGCACTCAGGTACGCAGAGGTTGGCCATTTCCTTGGCGCCATCCTATTGCCCCTTTTCTAAAGTATAAACACCCGCATGTCTTTGGAGCAGTTTTGTCTCAGGTGAATAACAACGTCCCCCCTCCCATCTCCGCAGAGTGGCTGTTCAATGCTCTGCAGGCTGCAAGACACTCTTTTCTTCCCCCAGAATGCGCAACCACCTTTTACCCATTAAGGAATTCACCTGCTGTGGACAACGTGCCCCACTGGCTTTTTTTATTTTTTTTTTCAGCAATGAGCAAGCTGCAGAAGGTTTTACGTCTGTCCTTGAAAAGCTTTTCCTACTGTACTTTTCAAAGGCTCTTTTTGTGGTTTTCAAAGGCTTGACATCTTCTTTTCCTTCTTTCCTCTTCTGGAGCGCATCATCAGGGATTCATGGAATCCCAGAATGGTTTAGGTCGAAAGGGACCTTAAAGATCATCCAGTTCCACCCACTGCCGTGGGCAGGGACACCTTCCACTATCCCACGTTGCTCCAAGCTGCATCCAAGCTGGCCTTGGACACTTCCAGGGATGGGGCAGCCACAGCTTCTCTGGGCAACCTGTGCCAGGGCCTCCCCACCCTCACAGGGAAGGATTTCTTGCTTATAACTAATCTGACCCCGGCCCTCTGGAGTGACCTTGTCCTGTCACTCCATACCCTGGCATCAACTTGAATGCCTGAAATGTATTATTTTACTGGGAAATAAAATTTAAAAAGGCAGAAAGAGGAAGAAAAATTAGAAAGGCATCTTCCTGCAGACTGTATTTATGTAAATGGACTCGTTTCTGAAAACCAGGTCATGAATGAATTGAGAATTTCTTATAAATCCCATGTGAAATGCTTCAGATTTTTCGCTGTGGCTTTTTTTTCCCTCTCCTTTCCTCTGTCTTGTGTCTTAAGCTGAAGGTAAAGAGTAAAATCCTCACTAACAATTTGCTATGGATTTTCCATGATAAATGCTGCCATGCTTGGAGTCTGAAAAAGGAACAGTAATTTACTGCTCTGATATTAACTGACATCAAAATGCACATGAAAACATTGCAGCATGTTCAGTTTGTTGTAAAATGGGAGAGCCAGATGAGTAACTGTTTGTTAAATACTAAGAAAAGAAATCAGAGTTTAGGCAAGTGATTATTGGCTTCAATATAGAAAAGGTGGAAAACTGAAATGATTTATGAATATGTGAAGTAAAACATGAAGAATTTTTTAGCTCCTCACTGCAGTGTGACATTAAAACACTAGAGAGAGCTCATGATTCATGGTTTCTTTTTTCCAGAGGCTTATTTAGAGAGCTGAGCCTTGTCATATTCTCCTCACCATAAATAAAAGGGAAACTTTCAGTGACATATTGCCTTTTACTCCCTAATATAGCAAACTCTTCGGCTAATTAAAGTTGCAATGTAGTTTAATACAAGACTTCAATGCTCTTCTCAATAATGAATTAACAAAATGCTGGTTTTTCCAGATCTTCCTCTGCTGCTTATTCAAAATGTTATTATTTTTTTGTCTTCTCAGTAGCTGTTCCAGGTGTTGGAAACCCATTTAACACAGGATTTTTCCCTTTTTGCCCTTCTGGGAGCAGCACAGGCTTTTAAGTGTACTGTTAGAATTTTTATCATGCATTTTTGGAATATCTTCCCTGTCGTAGTGGTCCCAACTATTCTAAATTTCCGCTGTGGTTTTTGGGAGCATTTGGGTAAATGAACCACAAGCAGGAGCAGCATTTCCGTTCCTTGATTGGATGAGCAGGTCTGGCATGAACAACATACTTGGTGTGTGTACAGAGAGTCTCTGGAGCCTCAAATATGCACCCCTGAGATCTCCAAACTCATTTCTTATGAGTATTTCTGCTAAAAAAAGGAATGCTGGGGTATTTGCAATCCAGAGGATGTCTGTCCCAGGCTCCTGCAGGAATCCAGGCCCGCTTGCATTTGTTACATGGGAGTTGGAATCCGTTCCAGCCCACAGTTCACAAACTTGTTTGGGTTTTGTGCCCAGGCTGTGTGACCAATTTCATTTTATTAAGAGCTGCAGAAGCTACGCAGCAATTGAAGATGGTTAATATTTGGATTGAGAAATAAGGCTGAAGTTGGGTTTCAGGCCTTGTGTATGTGGTCATAGGTACGTGCACTTGTTAAGAACAACCGTATGGTTTCCATGGTTGCTTTCCTGGCCATTTTTCCAGTCCATCAAAAACAAGGCAACTGTGCTCTGTATTTGCACCCCAGCCCTGGGTAATGGCAAGTTCCCACATGGTCTTTTAAAACACATTTGACTCAGAATTGGATTAACTGATGCAGACCCTACTGCAGGGTTTGGAGTCCAACCTTTGCAGGTAATTCCGTGATTTGGAGCACCAAGAGGATGAAATCCTGTTGTTTTGTAGATTAGATATATCCAGGTCTGGTCTAATGAAATGCCTCCCTGCTCACAGCAGGGGAATTGGAACTAAATGATCTTTGAAGTCCTTCAAACCTAAACCATTCTATGATTCTATATCTCTGTGATACTGGATATTTTACAAGAAGGCGAAAGACAATGTGCAGTGGACTGGTCCCACTAAACTTTGCTTCTATTCTTAAATATACTTTTAATGGCACCCAGCAGACCTTGTTTTGATTGGATTCTGTCTTATATGAACAGCAGCTCCAATAGTGAGGACATCCATCCATACCTGAAAGAGTTTAAAACCAAAGATTCACCGAAATTGAGTAAGGAGTGAATTCAGTGAGGTACCCATAAAGTGTTTGGGTTTGAGAAGAATTCACAGCTCATCTCCATCTCTCACGCATCAGCCTTGGTCACACAGGTTTTGGTGCCCAGATGAGCCTCAAGAAGAGATGATTAGTTTGTCTTTTACCCTTTTACCAACAACTTTCCCCATGTTTTAGATCAGGCTGAGGGAGAAAGACTCGTGGATCTGTAGCTTTCAACAACAGAGGCTTCCCAGGAGTGGGCTGTGAGTGCAGGAGGTCAGAGCACAGCGCTGTACTTGCTTCCAAAGAGGTGTCTGTTAGCCTCTTTATTTTCCCTCATTGTTTGTGGATGTTCTCAAAGTTTAATCCTTTATTTTTTGAGACATGTTTCCCTTCTTATGTTTATGCATGAGCAAATATCTATTTACTCCAGCGTGGATAAGAGGCTGTAAGGTCACAGTTGCTGTTGACGTGAATGTCAGTTCTTTCGACTGCTCTGTTTTTCAGGGTGTTTATTCAACTCTAACAATGCTATTCCTTTTTTTGAACAACTGTTCTCATTAGTGTTGTGTTCTTTAATGATAATGTCTAATTGTTAGAGCCTCTGCCTCCCCCAGTGTTCATCCAGATGCGTGGGGAGGTTTTGTTTGTGATATGGGATTGTTCAGTGAAAACATTCATAGGAGTGGCATTGAATTGGGAAGTGGAGTGGGGATTAAATAATTGATTACAACAGGAACATTCAGTTGAAATTAGGTACAGCTAAATCCAGGGGAATGTGAGGGAAGTAAAAATTAGTTTTAATTGTGATTCTGGAAAAAAAGTAAGGCCAAGTCTTTCCACTTCAGACAGTCTGTGATTTACAGTGAACCTACAATAAAAACATTCAGGTGTTAAGATCATTCATCTTCTATGATAGCAAACTTGTATTTTGACTCCGATGTCAGTTTTGTTCTTCCCTCCTGTTACATACAATCCCTGAACCTTGAACCCCTTTCAAAATTCAGAGGTATTTAAAATTTGGATTTAAAATGTTTTGTGCCTGAGGGCTGTTCCTGCTTCACATGTTCATCTAATTTGAATGAAGACCTTGAGGTCTATCCAACCATGAAAGGTACTGGAATTTGCTCTTCTGAAGAAACATTGAAATTTTTCACTGAGGGGAAGGGAAAGGTAAAATTCCAGTGGAAATTGTATCCTGCCTTTCCAGCAGCCCTAGCAAGCATTTCTCATCCTGTTTCCATTCTTACTGAAGTCATGCCTTCGATATTAGAAGCTTGTTATAAATTACAAATGTCCAGAAGGAAGCTTTGAAACATTTGTGTCTCTAAAATATTCCTGTACTGTCTTTAGGATCATCACTCAAACTTTATCAAAAATATCTACGGTCTTATGTTCATGTTTTTGGAGAGAAGCTAATTATAGTTTGTTTTTTGGTTTTTTTTTTTTTTTTTTTTTTTTTTTTGGTGGAGGCACAAAGCCAAGATCATCATTACGAGGTTGCAGAGTTTGTTGCCTGTGTAGGCCTGGGGAGCAGATGGAGGAAGATATAGGGACTCTCTCAAGTAGAACTGGCTGGGAAACAGTACATCTGCTTTGTGAAAAATAGGGACGCCTTGGAATATGTGTGGATGCTCGTGTGGAGCTGGGCATGATGCTTCCATGATGGACTGGCGGGGAGAAAGCAGCTTTCCCACAACAGCAGGTTTCACTGTCACAGACAACCCCTCAGTGATGTCAGATGCTGTGTTTGCAGTGAGGTCTGAGCCCAGGAGTTGTTGTCTCAGAGTGACAGAACACTGGGAGGGGGGAGTTAAGGAGAAGTGTCTTTGCATGTGCAATTTGCTTTAAAGCTTTTTTTAGTTAGTCTTCCTTATTTTTTAGCAACTTGAGAGAATAATACTTTTAGCCTAAAATTTCCCAAGGGTGTGTAGTGATAGGACCAGGGGACATGGCCTTAAGCTGAAGAAGTGTAGGTTTACATTGGATATTAGGAAGAAATTCTCCACTGTGAGGGTGGTGAGGCCCTGGCACAGGCTGCCCAGAGAAGCTGTGGCTGCCTCACCCCTGGAAATGTCCAAGGCCAGGTTGGATGGGGCTTGGAGCAACCTGGGCTAGTGGAAGGTGTCCCTGCCCCTGGCAGAATAATCTTTAAGGTCCCTTCAAAAGCAAACCTTTCCATTATTCTATGAAAATGTCACTGAAGAACTCCTGTACCCAGGTTTTTAATAAATTTTGATTCAACATGAGGTTCATCTCAGTTGCACCCACTTCGCACTGAAGGGACTTCCATGGTCCTGGCACTGAAGACGCTTTTCACATTCAAGCTTCAGCTTGACAGGATGAAGGGTCTTGCCTGAGTCAACCTTGACTGTACTTGACAAGGTTGTAGGAAATGCAGAACTATAGAATTGTGTCTCTGCTTGTTAGAATTGTAGAGCCATTTATGTTGGAAGGTATCTCTGGAGGTCTCTAGTCCAACCCTGCCTCCAAAGCAGGATTCACTTTCAAGTCAGGTCATGAGGCTTGAGGTTTTTATCAGCTGAGTGCTGAAATCCCCAAGGATAGAGATTCCACAGGCATTTGTCCCAGTGCTGCACCAGTCTCATGTTGGAAAAATGCTGTTCCTTATATCCTCCCAAAATCCCCTTGGTGCAGTTTGTGTCCCTTGCCTCTTGTCCTTTCAGCATTCACCTCTGAGGATGGTCTGCTTTTGTCTTCCCTATAACCTTCCACTGGATAGCTGAGGGCAGAAATTTGATTCCTTGCAATAACCTTTCCAATTTGATGCAACTGGAACAGAAAAGGAGCATGAATGCAGCCAAAGGAACACTCAAGTTGACCATATATTCATGGACATTTCTGGCTGCTGACCCAACAGAACAGATTTCATCAGCACACCCATATCCCCCGAGTTAATTCCTCTAAGCAATGCACTCAAGAGAGTGGAATTTTCCTGCCTTTTTTTTTTATTTTAACTGTTCTAAATTAGATAATTACTTAAAGCCCTGACAGATTTACAAGAATAATTGCCTAATTTTATGATGCAGCACTATTGAAAACAAAGATTACTTGATCTAAATCACATCTTGAAAAGGAAAGTCTTGCGGAAAGTGCTTGAATAAGACCCGAGAAATACACTACCTAAAGTCCAGCCGGTCATTGGGGAAGAACCAGTTTAGCACCTGGCCAAGCCAGCTCCTGGGAATCATCACAGAGAACTGGAGATGCACGAAACATGAGAGCCTCAATACACAGAGAAGGAAAAGGAAGTGGAGGGCAACAGAGAGGACACAAGTAAGGAGATCCAGAATAGTGCTTGATTTAAAGGCCTTGATGAACCCTTCACGCTAGTCAGCAAGCTGAGTTCAATTTCCAACAGACTTCTTATTTCTTCTATTTTTTTCTCCACTTTTTTTCTTCTGTTTCAAAACAACTGCTTGTTCCAGCACTATCGACCCCAAGATGGATTTGATCCACTGTAGCTGATGAAAGGCACTCCATCCTCTCTCTTTTTGACTGACAGCACTTTTGGATGATCAAAGCCCTTGGGTACTCTAGAAGAAGAGCCTGTATTTGAAAAAAAGTAGTAAAATACAAAATTATAGGAAGTTTTTCTCTTGCCATGGTCACACTCTGCTCGAGCGTTTTTCTGACTCTCCTCACAGCCGTAAAATGTCGTCATGGCTGTTGTAAATCAAACAGTAGGTTTTTGGCTTATCTGTCCCTTCTTGGGACACCTGATGTGCAAGTGAGAAGTCCCAGTTACTCTCTACATGTGGCATTTTATCCCCTTGTGGGGACACCAAGCCAGATTAGCCCCCAGCTAAATTTCTGTCTTTAGTACTGCTTCAGCACATCAAAATGTACCCTGGAGGCAGGTGGTTTTAGCTTTGAATCAGAGTTATAATTTTATTGTGTTTAATCACCTCAGAGTCCCTTTTTCATGGAGGTGCTCTCCCTTTTCAGGGAGAAATAATAATAGGCTTTTCTTCATGTCCAATAAATCTGTACCAAAATCAACCTGCCTCCAAAATAAGAGACTTTTATACTTCTACCCTGAGGGTAAGATCATGTATTAACTGTGCAAGTGCTGCATTTTCTCTGCAAAGAGAATCCAATGGATTGAACACCACAATCCATCAGGTAACTTAGGGAGCTGGATGGATTTCTCCCTGCAACAGGGATTATCTGACTTTGAGCGAGGTGCTGAACTTCTGGGTGGCTGAGCTGGGTTGCCTTGCCAGTGCGTGAGGAAAGTGACATTTAGTGAGTGATTCGTGCCCTCTGTTTCAGAGTAGTATCTCAAATAGGTGGGATAAGTCACCCCCTGGCGGTGCCAGTCTCCCCATTTCCTGGAAATGGAATTCTAGAAGAATAGTTGGGACCCAATAGCCAGATACACTGTGCCAGCTGAGCAGCTGGAGCGTACTGTCCACCTTCAGAGGAGTGAAAAATCAATGGAATTGTTCTTTCTTTGGTCATATTTTAGTTAATTTAGCAAACTTTGGTCAGACCAAATAATTAAACAACTAAACAGACAGAATATTCCACTGGAAGTTAAAGGAATCACAGAATGGTTGGGGTTGGAAGGGACCTTCAAGATCATCCAGTTCCAACCCCCTGCCATGGGAAGGGACACTTTCCACTATCCCAGGTTGCTCCAAGCCCCATCCAACCTGGCCTTGGACACTTCCAGGCATGGGGCAGCCACAGCTTCTCTGGACAACGTAAAGGAAGAACCTAAGCATGTCACAGAAGTAAGAATCACAGAATGTGCTGAGTTGGAAGGGACCCATCAGGGTTATCGAGTCCAACTCCTGGCCGTGCACAGAACACCCCAAAAATCACACCATGTGCCTGAGGACATTGTCCAAATACTTCTTGAACTCAGACAGGTTTGGTGCTGCAACCACCTCCCCTGGGCAGCCTGTTCCGGCACCCAAACACCTTCTGGGTGGTGATACCCTCTTTTCCTGATATCTGACCTAAACCTGCCCTGACTCAGCTTAATGGCATTTCCTTGAGTCCTGTTGCTGGTCACAAGGGTGAAGAGATCAGGGTCTGCCCCTCCTCTTCCCTCATGAAGAACTTTTAACTGCAGTGAGGTCTCCCCTCAGCCTCCTCTTCTCCAGCTGAACACACCAGGTGCCCTCAGTGTCCTCACACGGCTTCAGATCAAGGCCCTTCACCATCTTCGTTGCCCTCCTTTGGACGCTCTCTAATGGCTTCATATCTTCCTTATATTGCTGTGCCCCAAAACTGCCCCAATATTGCAGGTGAGGCCACCCCAGGGCAGAGCAGAGCGGGACAGTCCCCTCCCTGATGCCCCCCGGGACAGGGTTGGCCCTCCTGGCTGCCAGGGCACTGCTGACTGTTAGCCAACTGACCACTGACCAGGACCCCCAGGGCCCTTTCTGCAGCTTCTCTCCAGCCTCTCATTCCTACACACAACCAGGGTTTTCCCATCCCAGGTGCAGAATCCAGCACTTCCCCCTTGTTAAACTGGAATACCACCTGCTGTCCTGTCTTACCCAAGGAAGAGATTGTCTTTCTCTTGAAATGGTGATTAGTAGCACGTAGAGTGATAAAACAGAGATACAAAGGCATGTAATACCTGTTTATAGCATATATTTTACTATTTTCCAGTGATTTCAAAGTGTCAGCCTCCTGTAAAAGAAGGATCACTCTGATACAAGGTGCTGGTATGTCCAGACTTTAGGATGTTGACATTGCAGCTCTTTTATTACTATTTTCTGTTGTGATTCCTCTATTCAACCAGTGTTTTTTCAGTACCAGCCATCCCACTGCAAATTGCTACGGCAGTAGAAATCCAGCACAGAAACAGTCCTTCCCAAGCACGTAAAGATTTATTTACTCACATTATTAGACTGCATACTTTCTCATGAATATTTTTGGGGTATCTGTCTCAGAACAGAACAAGCTGAAAAATTGCCTTCAGTGTGAAATATATGGATGACAAAATGACAGGTCCTAGATGCCCAGTCATCCCATGGGGATTGACTTGCAGAAAGTAGGTATTCTACTTATTTCAGAAACTAAGGATCCTTCCAGTGACAACAGGCCACTCAGTCCCTGATGGACTCATTTACTTTTTTGGGAAACAGATCGCTCTGGAGCCCAACACATTAATGTAGGACAAGTTTACCCTGTGAATCAACTTGGCTCCCTGTTTTCTGTGGTCTGTGATTGACCATAGGCCTTTAGAGGAGGCAAAAATCAGCTCCTTTGTGATTGAAACTTGGATTTGGTCCATTCCAGGGTTTCTGTCAGCGTACTCTGGCCTCTGTATCATGTGTCCTCCAATTTACATCTTAAGAACCTCTGCTCAGCTGCCCATTCTGCAGGAGCTTCTCAGAGCCTGGGGCTGCTCCCTGGAGTACCTTCATTTAGCACAGAAGTAGCACTAAGGGTAAAAAAACCCAATCAAACACCCCCCTTCCCCCGCCCAAAACACCTTTTGGTGCGTTCAGACTTCCCAAAGTCCAAATGTTTAAATAGTAGAGTTGCCTTTTAGAAATTCTGTGCTGCTGCTAAAATGAGGATCCTCCAGAACATGCTGCTATATTTTAGATGTGCTTCCTCAGCACTGCTCCAAGTCCTGTAAATCACCCCATATTGCCTGAATGCCACTACTGAATCACATACTGAGGCTTCTCTTTGCTTAAAACATTTTACCAGAGTTATCTTTAAGATGCTTTCAGTGCATACATTTGGGTGAAAATAGATAGAGCTGAATTAAGTGCGGTAGAGCACTTCCTTTCCAATTAAATCAGCCATGTAATTTATCACTCTTTTATTCACAAACTCATATTTCAACAGGTGATTTTTCATATTATATTTTAATTAAAGCTGATTTACATCCCCGTGGAAGCTCTTAAAATGAGCTACTGTTATCATAAGTCCATAATCAATCACTAGTGGTGTATGAACAGACCAGTAACTGCAGATTTTTTTCCCCCAACTATTTATTAAGGAACACTTGTTAAATTTCCCTGTTTATGAGCAACTCTCTCTTCTAACAATGAATCTCAGAAATCAGTTTGAGTCTAAACATTTGTAATTTACAGCCCAGTCATAGAGAAGTGATGGCGGCCTGTGTATTTACTGGAAAGTCGATTTATACCATACTTAAACACGCTTTGGAACAAAGAATGGAATAATTATGTGACTTGATTTTCTGCTGTGAAAATATCTTCTGGGAAGAATAGAGGAAGCTTTCCATGAAGCTTTGAAGAGGTGTAGAGTGAAAGAAGCAGCTGGTTTTGGGGTGCAATGTAAAATGACATGACCCCTCCATCCAAATTTGATATGCTCATCATAATCTAAAGGGCAATATCAGCTGCATTTCACTGTGCTTGTAGTAAAGCTCCATCAAACAGAAAAGAAAGACTTTTTAACAAGTTGATTAATACAAAAGAGAATTTTTATAAGCCCAAGGTCAGCAACTTCCTCAGTAGAGTGTCCTGATGAAGAAACCTTCATCGTCCTGTTGGATTGCTGACAAGTCCACTGAAAGAGCATTCCTGCATGCAACAATGGAAATGAATAAAATATAAATCACTGACATATTCATGGCAGCAAATATCCCACCTGTTGTGCCTCCAGCATTACTGGACCTGGCTGGGCTATTTGGAGATGCCAGTCTGTTCATCGACCGTGGTTCTTGGTTTCTCCCCGTCTTTGAAAGATGTCAATAGGTAGTAACTTCTAATGAATTATTCAGTTGGCTTCCCACCATCCGCACTACCCTCAGGTGGTTAACTTGGATGCTTGCGGCCTGAAGGCAGTTGGATCATCCCAAAATGTGATAACTATGTCACAGTCATGGGCCAGTGCAGGCTGGGGACTCCCCAGTCCCATCTGTCCCTGGCTGCACTGCCCCAGTGTAACGGAAAGGCTTTAACGTGCCCTTTCCTTCTTTTCCCTGGTTGAATGATCCAGAAAGAGGGAAAGGTGAAACTCCTGAGTCACCAAGACAGTGGAGAGGTGTAAAAACTGACAGAAAGTGTGGACTCTCTGTTTCCAGGGTTGTATGTCAGGTGTCAGCTGAAGTTGCTCCCTAAAACACGAAATATGTTGTTTTGATATTCTTGATCTCGCTAACCTGGTGAAAGGTTTAGCCATAGAATCTTAATATGTTGCAAAATTCTGGTCCTATCTCCTCTAACCTCAGCACTGCTGGGGCTCTTGGTGAGATGATTATATGTAGTTTGTAGGGCAGATGCAGCCAGGTACCATCTTCTGTTTCATGGTACTCCGGGCATTGGGCGTTTCTGGCTCAAGCTCATTTTTTGGATGCTTTTTGTATTGCACTGGCATTGGCTGAATTTCTTTCCATTGCTTTTTTTCATCACCACAATAAATTGACAGTAATGTGAAGATGGTTGAATGAGTATGATTCCAGGAGAAAAGCTAATCTGGCCATATGTGCCAGAGACTGTCAAGTGTTTGAGAGAATTATGAATATTTTAGTGCAAAAGCAGCAATTTATCGTTCAAAGTTGTGCCAGGGGAGGCTTAGATGGGAGTCAAATGCTGGAAGAGGCTTCCTAGAGAGGTGGTTGATGCTCCAAGACTGTCAGTGTTGAAGAGGCATCTGGACAATGCCCTTACCATGACTGTTAGTCAGCCCTGAATTGGTCATGCAGTTGGATTAGGTGATCATTGTAGGTCCCTTCCAAATTAATATTTGATAATTTATACAACAATATTTTTAACGTAATTTGGAAAAGGTAACATTTTGTTAACCACAGAATGGTTTGGGTTGGAAGGGACCTTTAAGATCATCCAGTCCCACTCCCTTCCATGGACAGGGACACCTTCCACTAGCCCAGGTTGCTCCAAGCCC